>CAUYON010208766.1:0-31038 GCA_963573935.1 Arctocebus calabarensis | reverse complement strand
CGCGCCCCGGGCCGCCCCCGCCCCCCGCCCCCCCCCGCCCCCCCCCCCCCCCCCCCAGCGGGAAACTCGCCAGCCACACAATGTGAAATAGAGACATACATGCCTGGCTAATTTCTGAATAGCCCTCATATCTCTCTATATGTCAATGTCTTACTGTATAGGTATACATCGCTATACTACATTTTATATATATATATATAGCACTATGATTACATATATGTACATTTATTAATATTTTATATAAATATATGTAATCAGTATGATGAACTAAATATAATCCATTTTATACAGTGGCATCTAGAAGACAATATAATTTTTAAACAATGTGTGAAATAAGTCACCAGTCAGAAAGCCTCAGAAAAATACCTGGGAGAGTCAGTGAACCCCATGTTAATTTAAGAATGAGAATATAGAATTGTCATGAAGCGAACTTAGGAAGACCCTGACGTTCACTGAACTATGATGAGCAGGCCTTTCAGGGCAAAGACTAACTGCCAACTGCTCTCCAGCATCCAAGTTTCCTTTCCTCCTTTTGGTCAGAGCAACCTCTGAGTGTTTTCTGCACTCTTGGCAACTAAGCTACATTTCCCAACTTCCTTTGCACCTAAGCGTGGGCATCTGACTTAGTCCCGGCCAACAGGTTGTAAGCATCAGTGATTTATGAAAGTTCTGCATTATGCTTTTAAAAGAAACTATTTCCTCCACATTCTTCTCTCTTCCCACAAGTGGAATGAGAACATGGTGCTGTGACCCGTGTTCAGTCACATAAATAATTTGCATCTGGTGGAACAGCATAAAACAACCTAGATGCTTGGACAAGCCCAGAAAGAAGGGTCACCTTGAACTGCCCACTGCTTCAGGCCTTAATAGGAAAAGAAATAAATCTTCTGTCTTCTTTAGGTCATTTTTATTTGCGCTCTGTAAAGGTAGCCACGTCAATGTTTTGTCAAATAATCAGCATCTGTTTTAGTGTTATATTTCAGTCTTGATAAGCTGGTAGACTTTGAGAAACTTCTGGAATGTCATAGAAGTAAATAAAAGTGAGGATGCAATCTGGCTCTGATTTTAAAAAAAGACATCCCCTCCCTTTAAAAAAAAAAGCAAAAGATTTTTTTTTAAAGCAGAAGACATTAGGGGATTATATAGACACAAGACATAATTAGTGCTAGACATCTGGCTCCTTCAGAGTCTTCAAATAGATGGACTAAGTCACTAGCAAAACTTTTTGAAGACTGACATAACTTACACCAAGAACAATTGTGCTCTTTTTTTTTTTTTTTACAAAAATAAATGTGCTCTTTTTTAAGACTAGTAAATCATAGGCCAAGGGAAATCATAATCTTCCATTCCTGGAAAGCTTAAACATAATTCGAGATTGCCTATTCTTTTGGCCTTCAGCGTCATTCTGTTGTGCTAGAGGAGTTGGGCTGGAATGCAAATTTTCTACCTCCAGCATCTATGTGTATTGGCAAACTCATAGAAGCTAGGTAAGTGAACAACAACACAAAATTGAAACCACACAAGTTACTGTATATTAAGTCTATTCTGTAAAGGTCAATACATTACCTCAAAATTTCCCAGAGAATTAATATTTAGTATGAAGAGCTGAAAGAAAACAGGTTAAGAATCTTTCTAAAGTTAAAGAGACCCACATAAACACCTTAGCAGATATTTATACTTCCAAGTAGGAACACTTAACAGAAAGTAAAATATTTACTTAGACAACCTTGAAGGGCAAATCTCTGAAAATAATAAACTTTTAATTACTCTTCCCTAGAATGGAAAAGTTAGTAGAAATACTTGTAGCTTCATTCAGATTTTCAAAATATTCTAAATATGTTATTCCCCAGAAATAACTTTCCTAATAGGCTATGCTCTTTCCAATTCAGGTTAAGGTTACTTTCCTTTGTGGAGCTCCTAAATCTCCCAGGCAAAGTCAAGTCTTTCAACCTCTGTGCTTTCTAGCACTTTCTGGAACATTCTACAGTTTCACCTAACTCTGTTATTGGTTTCTTCATCCCTATTACTGCTTAACTAGTAACTCCTTGACAACAGTCAGAGATGGACCCTCACAAGAGCATGGATACTACAGACAGGGTTCAAATCTAAGCTCTACCAAATCATATGCCTGGGGCCTTGGTTATATTCCATTATCCTCCTGAACCTTATCTCTAAAACAGAAGAAATGATATCTATGGGTGACCATGAAGATGAAATGAGTTAACACATGAAGAAATTCTCAGCCCTGTTTTACCTGGAACACAGTAAATGCCATATAAGTGTCAAGTCAGTTTCTGACTCCATAGGGGCCTTCTTTGAACAGAAAGGCAGATTAACACCATAGTAGGCCAACTTCACAAATGCTATGAATCTTACAAACAAGTGTTGCTTATTAAAATATTTAAAACTTTTCCAGTGAAAACAACTTCGCTGAAATACTGGGATGGTCACAACCCCACAAAATTACCTCAAAGGTTTATCAGAACTGATTCTAGAATAAGAATAACCTGACATCTATCAATCTAAATTCAGACTGGCAGCCCTTTTTTTGAAGACCTAGAAATTAAAATCTAAACCATTGCTTTTCAGAATATACATTAATTTCTCTAACCAAGAAAACTGCCTGTGTAGTCATAAGTCACTTACTCATGTATTTACTACAAAGCATCTCCTTCTTTATAATCTCACCAGTTAACTCCTATTATTCACACTCCTATAAACTAGAGACTTCTAACTGCTTGTACCATAATTGTTACAAGAAGAAAACTTCAATTTAAATGCCACATTTCACATGAAAACTACCTGAAAACTTGTTTGTGTCTTTACTATGTTAGTACCTAATTTTATCAAAGCTTTAATGTAATATTTTAGTCTTTGCAAATTGTTTGGAGATGCATAGGTGCACTGATGCTTATGAATTCATGAGAAAAAATAACATTGAAGGTTAATGAAAAAGTGCCTGTTCGCATAGTTTTCATGATTATAAAATAAAGAGAGAGAAAATAAATTCGCTTTCAACTATAGTCCGAACATAACGACTTCAAAATAATTCAGGATGTTCTAATTCCTAAATTCTTGCCCTGGGAGTCCCCATATCAGAGAAGATCTACCGGTTCCACTTTTGCCCTGTGATACTACTTCAAAAGGTCTCACTCATTCAACAAACATTTGTATGATGTTTATGATACAAAAATCATAATTTGTAGTAAGAAAGAAAATCAATCATGTAGATTGCTCCCGAATGTGATCAACCCCTTTTGCACTTCTGATATGCAAAGCTTACTGCTTATAATTTCTTTTGGTTTTATTGTGGAATTAGAAGAATATTTAGAGGAATTGTTGCCTGACTCATGAACAAAATATCAAAACTGAAAACAGTTCTTTCAGTTATATTTCATTAGGGTGACTTGTCTAATGGTGTATAAATAATCTTTGCAAATGAATTTCATACACACACACCTTTTTAAAGACTGTGACCTAAAGCTAAGTTTTGTTCATAATTTTAAAAGCTCCTATATTTAGCTGTATTAATCACAGTAGCCTAGCATAGTGTTAGGGTTATAGCAGTCATTTTTTTTTTTTTGGCAGTTTTTGGCTGGGGCTGGGTTTGAACCCGCCACCTCCAGCATATGGGGCAGGCGCCCTAGTCCTTTGAGCCACAGGTGCCACCCGGTTATAGCAGTCATTTTTTTAGAAATCAGCTGAGTTCAATGAAAAAATCAATAGTACTTTTTTTTCTTGATTTAGAAGTCAACATCTTACTTTAGTTTTCTCACTTAACTCTTCCCCGTAGATAAACATACTTTACAGGATATCTAGACAGAACATAAAAACTAGTAAAAGTATTGCTGTATTATAATCTTTGATATATTCAATTAGGTTAATACTGTTTTAGCAATGGTGAAGCATGGAATTAAGCTAAGCATGGGGGAAATGCAAATTTTGACAAGACCCACGATGATGAGGAAAGGGAATCATTATTAAATGTAGGTTTTTATTTAAGTCTGCAAATTCCTTGACAATCAATCCTTCCATCAAGAGTCCCTTGAATACAGATTGTTTTAATGATCTGCTTCTAATGTAACAGAAGCCTAGACAGAGGGTGACACATCCACTCCCTGGTTCTCCCTCTAAGAACAGGAATCTCTGGACCTTTGAACCACCTGGGGACAAGCACTATCCTGAATCCATCCTGCTAGAGAAAGTATTTAGGAATAGAGACTGATCCCCCAGAGGCCCTGCTGGTAGAGATCCCAGCTGTTTGGGTCTGCCCATAAGGGAGGAAGTGGGGCAGAAAGCCTGTAGCCCACGACGGACAGGGCTGGAGGGATAGACGGCAGAGCTCAGGTAGTGATGCCAGAGATGGGAGTGGCTGTAAGTACAGATGAAACTTCTCTCCCTCCCCTCCTCGTCATCTCCTGCTTTTTTTAAAAATATATATATTTTTCATTAAGTCATAAACACATAGATCATGTATACATTAATGCATTTATGGGGTGCAATGTGCTGATTTTTATATACAATTTGGAATGCTTATATCAAATTAGTTAATATATCTTTCGCCTCATTTACTTAATTATTGTATTAAGACATTTATACTCTATACTTAATAAATTAGACATGTACCCTTGCAATATGCACCATAGTAGGTAGTTCTTAACAAGCTGAAGCATAGTACCACCACGGCCCAGGATTTCGGGACCATGGTCTAGATGCCCCAGGAAACATCTAAGGGCAGGTTCCTGAGAGACTTCAACAGACAGAACTACATGAATGGGCCCAGCTGACCCCAAACCATAACAGGTAATGGTGACAAGTGACTCATGTTTTACAGCACCAAGTTTGTGGTGGTGTGTTACATAGAAATTGATAACTGGTTCTTTATGTATTTTACAAATATATTTTCCTATGAACACTTCAGACATTATAAAGAATCTATGAATGTATTTCAGAAACGACATAAAATACCCGTCAGAAAGACAAGAGAATGACCAGATTCTTCCATGGTGCATGTCACAAAGTTGGCACTGGGTGCAAATCTCCCTGGGGGCTGTGTTTCCAAAGCAATCAGCTGACAGGGCTTTGACTGGAAATCCTTTCCCTCTGTGAGATGGCAATCTGGCTGTGCCCGACAGCTTCTTTGAAGAGCCTCGCCTTGCTAATGAACAAGAGCTGTTCCTTTCGATGGAAACACAGCATGAGGTGTATTTCTTATGTCAGTTTTGTCAAATCTTGACGTGTGATGTGTGGTATAACCCTAAACAATGCAACATGAATCTGGTCAACAGCAGCTATTTCCCTTCCTCTGAAAGACCAAATAGGCTCCCTGCTCTACTAAGTGCAGGACAGTTCTGAGAAAGCTTACCAGATTCTCCCTTTCTTCTGCTGTTTTTAATTCAAAACTATGGAATTAAATTTTTGGACCTCTTTTACTTTCTGAGAAATATCTTCTGTTGATTTGGATAAGTGTTTTTCTCCTTTACGTATGATGATCTAAGGCTCTTAGAAAACTAATTTAAAAAATGCTTGTAGAGGAATTTAATGAGTTTTTTTTTTCTTTTTCTTAAGGGCAATGTCAGCAAGAACTATTAAGATTCTGCTGTTGTTGGTTCTGCCCCTGTGGCTCAAGCGGCTAGGGAGCCAGCCACGTACAACAAAGCTGGCAGGTTCAAATCCAACCTGGGCCTGCCAAACAACAATGACAACTGCAACAAAAATAGCCAGGCATTGTGGTGGGCTCCTGTAGTCCTAGCTATTTGGGAGGCTGAGGCAAGAGAATCGCGTAGGCCCAAGAGTTGGAGGTTGCTGTGAGCTGTGATGTCATAGCACTCTACCCAGGTGACAGCTTGGAACTTTGTCTCAAAAAAAAAAAAAAGATTCTGCTGTTGTACTCTACCATTTTTTCCCCATTTTTATACATTATTCCTTATCTGGTATACAAAAACTTAACCTTATTGACCTAGTAGGATGGGGCTATATGACTTTCAGATGCAAGGGAAAAAGAGAAATGGAGAGGGATTGACAGAAGAAAGAAAAGGACAGAATGAAATTGTACTAAAATAATGGGGTCATCCCAAAAAAACACATTGAAATAAGGGCTAGGGTACAAGAAGTTTATCTGTGAAAAGTAATCCCAGGGCCAGAAGCAGTGGATCAAGCCTATAATCCCAGCATTTGGGGAGGCAAAAGTGCATGATCAGCCTGAGCAACATAGCCAGACCCCATCTTCACAGAGAATAGATAACTTAGCCGAGTGTGGTGGTACACACCAGTAGTCCCACCTACTTGGGAGACTGAGAGAGGAGGATCACTTGAGCCCAGGACCTTGAGGCTGCTGTGAGCTATGAATACACCATTGCACACTAGCTTGGGCAACAGAATAAGACCTTATTTTTAAAAAGAAGAAAAAGGAAATCCCAGAACACAATGAGAGGTGTATGTTAATAGATGGGCTGCTGTTGTTGGCACTGGGGGCTCATTGTTGCTGGGAAAGTTTAAAACACCAAGCAGGACGTGCCTCAGATCTGTCCTAATGAAAAGCTGAGGGACTCGGGTATGTGCTACCAAATCCCAGTAAGAATTGGTGGAAGGCTGCTTCCACAGCCTTTAACTCCCTCACACTTACAGTCTGCCCAGAGCATGGCTGAGAACATTTCAGAGGCCAGAAAAATCTCTTAGAAACTCTCAAGTACTTGTGACAAGAACCTAGCAAAGTATGTGCCAAAGCACTATCAAAGAGGCCCTGACCTGCCCTCTGTGGTGGCCAGTCATCCTGCCCACGGTGTCCAGGACAGAGTGGGCAGGGGGGAGTGGCCTTGGATTTGAGGGTTTTACTTATCGGAAACATTCTGGTGATTTGGTCATACAGTTTTAGACTGTGTACTGTTACGAAAGCCACACTGATTTTGTTGTTTTGATCCTGTACCCATGAAGTTTTGTATATGTGATTTTTGAGAACTGTGGAGTACTGATAAAATATTTAAAGGATTTAAAGGACCCCATGACCTCTCTGGCATGATATCAGAAGCATACTGCTCCCATCCCAGGACCCATATCACCCCTCCAGTTCCTTTAAAATTTCTCTTAACCTCCAGGGCAGCAAGAACGCTTATTTTAAATGTTGATTTCCATCAACATATACCAAACCCACAGGCAGCAGATCATGGAAGTTTATAGGAGGAAACAGAACTCGAAAACAAATTTATGAAGTGCTTGGAACACAATAACCAGAGGGTTTGATGAATGCCAATTAGGACCCGGCAAAAGGGCCTCCTGGGTTAAAAATCTGCTTTGAATCAGAATTTTTCACACATGTGTTTACATTTTGCTATAAAAATGGAACATATACATACTCACACAAATAAAACCCCCCAAGAATAGTCACGTGAGTTGTTAGTATTGTGTGCCATTTTTTTGTGGGTACTGCAGAATTAGCTTCCTACCTACACAGTTATTTTGTTTACTAAAGCAGAATGGCAGAGGGATGAGCCCATGGAGTCTGACAAAGAAATATTGCAATCCATTACTCTCTTTCCTCTCTACAGTGTTTCATTTTTTCTCTCTCCTCTCTCTCTCTCTCTCCCTTCCTTCCTTTCTTCTCTTCTCTTTTCTTCTTTCTTTCCCTTTTACTTTGCTTCATTTCTTTCTTTCCTTTTTGGATAATATTAAAACTACTTTTCATTAACATTGTTTTGCATCCCTCGATCGTACGTGAATAGATGGCAAAGGAGAGTCTGATTAGAGACGGACTGGATAGGTGTCCGGACGAAGAGACACCCATGGAAGGACATGCCTGGTCTGATTTGGTTTCCTTGCGAGCTGGCTCAGACGAAGGGAACTAGAATTACAAAGGCCACCTGCCCCATCTGGAAGCCCTCCCTGAAGCCACGGCATAGAAAAGTGGGTTAATGCTCTGGGCCTGAAGTTGTCTTGTCTGAGGGCATTTTTTTTGCCATTGTAATTTATTAGCTTTGTGACATTGAGCCACATAATTAATGTCCATGACCCTAATTTCCTCTGCAAAATGAAAAAAGTTGCAATGCCTAATACTAACCCACTAAAAACTCAATGTCTTAACTGAGGGAGCTTCTAGAAGGGAGAGTGCAAGTAATAAACACGCAGGACGGATTGCCCGCTGCTACGCGACCCTCAGATGTTGGCAGCTCATTCCTACCGTCCTCAATTTCAGACGTATGTAACTTTACGTTACTCTGAAAAATCTAGTGTGAAAACACACTTGCTTCATTAATATAATACAATAACATATAGAGGAGCACATTTATTCATTTGTCATTGATGTATTAAAAAGTTCCATGCATTATGCTAAATCCTACAATATCCAGGCAGCCAAAATGTCTGCTCCTAGGCCTCATCTATCTCCGTTTCTTCACCCTGAACCTCTCCCTTTCTTCTCAGCACGGCTCAGTGACATACTGGTGTATACTGGTTCACTCCTACACCCTGGTTCCACCAGATTAATGCATCATCGACGGGGTCACACAAAGGAAAAGAAGAGTGTGAGTCTCCCTCCCTGTCTAGCTGAGATGTGACTTACTGCTCTAAGCAGCTTGTGAATAGCCGAGGTGGACTGTGTGGACAGCCCCGTTCACACACCACACACCCATGGCCTTTGCTTTCTAGAAGTGGAATCTGTGCCCTTACCTCTTGATTCTAGCAAGCTTTGTAATTTTTTTTTAATTTTACATAATTATTCTTTTTTTTTTTTCAGCAGAATGAACCAGAAACAACAGTGTGCCTTGTTGAGCCTAGACCCCAAAGGTCCTGGGTTCTTTCATTCTTTCCCTTGGAGCCCTGCCCAGTCGTCATGTGAGCACACCTGGGCTCAGCTGCCGGATGGGGGAGACACATGACACAGTCGCCCCTCTCATTGACGTCACCTGACTGCCAGACATAAGTGACCACAAGACCAGAACTGCCCAGCTGACACCTGTTTAGTATTTCTACCTATTGACATAGGAACTAAATAAATGCTCTTTGTCCTAAGCCACTGAGCTTCAGGGTAATTAACTATGCAATATTATTTAGCAACAGGTAACTGACACAACAGACATAAGATTTGAACACTAGGTTTTGTGACTCCAAGACCCGTTTTGAAGGTATAAGAAAGCAGTCATTGCATAATTTAAAACATACACATATGCTTATATATTGTACATTTACATTGTTAAAAAATATTGACCTGGTATAGATGTAATACAGCTAAACATGAGCCACTTTAAGTAGAAGGTATTCGGCTTAGTACCTGTAGCTCAAGCAGCCAGAGCTGGTGGGTTCGAATCCAGCCTGGGCCTGCCAAACAACAAAGACAACTACAACCAAAAAATAGCCAAGTGTTGTGGTGGGCACCTGCAGTTCCAGCTACTTGGGAGGCTGAGGCAAGAGAATCACGTAAGCCCAGGAATTGGATGTTGCTATGAGCTGTGACGCCATTACACTCTACCCAGGGTGACAGCTTGGGACTCTGTCTCAACAAAAAAAAGAGTAGAAGGTATTCGCTGCAGGAAGGGCCAGTAAACCTTATATCACTTTCTTTGAAGAAAAAAGAGTGACAATTTAAAAAAAACAAGGAATAAACACTATTCTCACTTTTAACACTTAATAGATATTTCATTATTGTAAAAATTTTATTCTTTGCTATTCAAAAATCAGACTATAAAAATATGCACAAAGGTAGACATCTTATTGACCCACTGAAAACATTCATTTTCCAAAATTTTTCTTATCTGATTTTCAAGGAACATAATACAGTCACATGAACCCCCAAAAATAAACACAGAAGAAAACACTGTTTGGATATTTTTATCTGAGAGATAAAAATAATAAGACCTTTGTTAACAGCAATTATTGAAAAAAAATTACTGTAAATCTGTTAACTTTTTGTTTGGCTTTTTGTTTGGGGTGTTTATTTGTTTTGGAGAAAGGATTTTACTCCATTGTCCTGGCTTGAGTGTGGTGTGATCATAGCTCATTGCAGCCTCAAACGCCTGATCTTGAGTGATCCTCCTGACTCAGCCTCCCAAGTAGCTGAGCCTACAGGTGCCCACCACCATGCCTGCCTATTTTTTTATTTTTACTTTTTTTGGTAGAGACAGGATCTCACTCTTGCTCAGGTCTCAAACTCTTGGATTCAAGTGATCCTCCCACCTTAACCTCCCAGTGTGTGAGGGTCACAGGCATGAGCCAGTGTGGCTGATGTGCATCTACTGTGTGACACTGTTCTAATCTCTGGGATCCAGGATGAATGAAACAGCCTCATTCCTTTCCTGGTTTGCGTTTTTCTGTAAAACTGAGAAACAACCTGCATGACTGCCACCCACGTAAATATATAAGAGCAGGAACTTTCTATAAAATAATGTTTATGCTATACAGAATGTTTGAAATGAAAGGTTCATTGGACCTAACATGTCTATGTATTTGCATTTGACTAGTAAAATGAGCTTAATCCAGGTGCATTATATTAATTGAATGTTTTATACCTTCCCTCCCCACCAGAAAAATCAAATAGGAAGTTAATAATAATTTCATATGATATAAGGTCAAGAAGAAAAAAGACTATATGTCTTTGATGTGGCTGAAGGACTCAAATCCTGGAGGTCGCATCATATAAATTATATAAGAATTTATAAAATGGTTTTTTGATTGAAGTCCTAGTATGAATCCTAGGGTACATCACGGAGATAAAGCTTTAGAGAAATAATGTCTGCTTATAACTGACATTTTATTTCTGAATTCAAAGTTCCCTGTTGGTCTCTGCATTCTAACGCAGAAGTTGAGATGTTCGACACATTTCAAACAGAAAGAAACCTTAATGAATTCTCAATAGACAGAAACTATTGCCAATAGTGCCCAAGGGGAAACAGCAGAAATAATAAGTTTCAAGAAAACTAAAAGAAGACAGAAAATGGGTTATTTAATGATCACCTTTAAAACTATTTGGAGTTAACAAAAATCTTATTAAACTGAGAAAAAAAAGAAAAGTAGATAATGATTAGAGAAAGTACACATAAGAGAAGCTGAAGATATTCTTCCTCTGAACAGCACGAAATAGTTGTGAACCAATGGAGGGGTTCAGGAACATGTGGAAACAAATCATCGTGACTCCCCAGCACTGGTGTACAACTGATTTATTAACAATCATGGGGGTTGTGTAATGTACCCAGCTTTACACCTCAAGTCTGGTCAAAATTGGGCCACAAGAATGCCTAGTGCATTTGCATTTTATCATACCAAAGATTTGTAAACTCCCTGATTTCAGAGATTTCCATGGGATGTAGGGGAGATAAAATTTCTCACTTAACAAATCCTTGCTGAGTGCTAACTTGTGCCAAGCACTGCACTACTGATGGAACCAGCCTACGTGATCAGAGGGACACAGCTCACAGTCTACCATGGTGGAAGTTGTGAAAAGAAACAATCTCCCAAATGAAACTCTGACCTCAAGAATCAGACACTCAAAACCCAACTTCCTTAAGCTTTCATGGAATCTTCTGTCCCAGACCATTAACTAGTGACATCTCCCTTTCTCCAGACACCTAGCAAATGTTGATCTGTGGCTCCAGGTCTTTGTAGAGTTAAAAGTGTAAAATCCATAAATGAGTCTTTGCGAGGAAGGAACAGCTTCACCAGATATTGATAAAGTGTACAAGTGCTTATTCAAGGCAAGTAAAACTGCCAAGATTATAACTGCTTGTACCTAGAAGTAGGCAAAGAAATTAATGTTGCTGAATAGTGTTCAACCCCCTGAGAGCTGGCAAATTTAGTTAAGATTGCATATCATTAGAAAAACTGGAGCAAAAATTCCAGTCAGTATGGTCAGCTCTCTGAAATCCAGAGTGGTCACAATTACTGTGATAAATATTTAATTCCATCACTTAAGGTTGCCCTTTGCCCTCAGCATTTGACTTCAGCAGCTCTGAGAACTTAGGCAAACAATTAAGGTTCTTTTCACCTGCCAAGAAGAAAGCTCGTATGGCTCAGCTGGCTACCTTGGGGCAGGATCACAGGAACTATGTAGGCAAGACTGGAAGATGTAAGAAACATAACAAAGATAGGAAGCAAGGTGACAAAATTATACCCAAGAAGTGAAATGGACCTTAAGGATGGAAAACTCTATCCTTCTCCATTTTATCCATGAGACAACTAATACCTGAAACCCACAGGAAAAGGTTAAGTAGTTTTACCCAAGGTCATCAGCCAGATCTCTTCACTTGAAGGCCAGTTTTCTTTCTGTTGTACCACATGGTCTCAAGAGATGTGTGGTGACTCTTCAGTGTGTCAGCTTAGGTACGGTAAGAATATTTCCAAAGTTTCTAATGGGAGTGGGCCACAAGACTTATTCCTCAGGAAAGCAGGAATAAGGAAGGGAAAAGGCAGCCATATTCGTCTCCACACACCCAAGGTCGGGCAGGTGTCCATCTTATTTGATGGCTCTCTTATTTGGCATGCAATTGCACCACCTCTTCCTGCCCCTCCGTATTCTGCACCTCCTCAGTCAGACACATTTTCAGCTCCGTAATGAATGATGCCAGCTTCTCTTGCATCTCTTTAGTCCAAGTTTAGAGGAAGTGAGCACTAACGAGAGTTCCGGTTTGTTCTTGTGGGGTCTCACGCATGCTCATGAGTGCCACTTTGTGTTTCCTCTGCACTTTACATCCTTCCTCCCTTGCCAGCATATGTCAAGCACAAGCTGCAGATACGCAGGCTACAGACATAGAAAGACCGTTATCTGCTCCCACAATTGCATGACGGTCAGATCCCTGTAACACATCCCTGTTAGCAATCCTGCATCTGGAATTGAACTGGACAAAATGATGCGACAGTAGCTGGTAAAATCATTGCTCAGAGTTGTTCCTGGTATCTTGGGCAATGCCTACCCCACTGTTAGACCCAGGGTCACTAACCTCCCATTCTTCTCATCAACTGCCCTCATTCAAGATTTCCAAATAGATGATTTAGTTATATTTTATTTTAATTTTAAAGGCGTGTTTCACTTATTGATAATGTTTACCACTGATTTATAATAAAATAGTAGCTAGTATTTATTTAATGTTATGTGCCAATAACAATACTAAGCAGTTTGTATAAATTAATTCATTAAATACCCAAAACAACCTCATATGGTGTCATTTTTGCACATAGGGGAGTGGAGGCAAACAAAGGTAATATAGCTTGTCCAAAGGTACAGAGTTAGTCATCAGCAGAGCTAAAATTTGAAGTCATATTCAAATGGCCATATTCTGAGCACAACACTGCCTAAACTTTTGCTCAATATATAATGGTTCTCACACATCGTGAAACATTTTGCTAGCAGTATTATTTCTCTTCAATGAATGTCACTACTGCTTTCCCCCAGAGCTGAGAAGATGTAATTTCACTCAAGAAAAAGAATGAAGAACTGTTTTCGCACCCAATACAAGTGGCCTGTCTGCTTCCTGCCTCCATGGGGGTGCTGCTCATCTATGGTGGTGCTCATCCCAACTAGGGCTAGTTATGAAGGGAATTGCTCCCAATAGGTACTCTGAGGCACCTGTTACTGGACCAAGGATTACATTCAAGATGCTTCCCTCTCCATGGAGATAATATTGGTAGAGATAAGGAAAATTCTAGCATAGTACATGGGAAAACCACTAGTCAATCCATGTACTATTAACCTCTTACTATATAATAAGTTCATTTAGGGGAATACAAATAAGTACAAGACATGGTCCCTGACGTCAAGGAGCTTATACTTCATTAAGGTAACAAGACATTATTATACATATAAAATAATCATTAAAATTACATAGTATATAAATGGTGAACAATGACATAGATATTAGGTTTTCGGGAGAGTGTGAATTTGAGCTGGGCTTTGGGAACTACTTAGGATTTGAATAGGAAAGAGAGAAAGATATTCCAAGAAAGGGAAATAGTGTGAGAAATGTCAAGGTGAATGAGCAGGGGAAAGGGTCTGAAAGAAGACAGAGAGAAAATGTGAAGTTACAATCGGAGATTCAGGGTTTGAGCTCGTGAGTCTCACACTTCATGGTATACTATATCATACATGTGCATTTTCTTTTGTTAGGTGGCTTGCTCAACATTTCCAACCTTTTGCTCCTTCAGTCTTCACGTCTTTGATCATTAATCTCATGGTATCCTCTCTCTGCTGGACTATGTGATAGGTTTTAGCCAGCAAAATTTTACAAAATGTGATACAAGTGGAGGCTTGCAATGGGTTTAGGTGCGGCTCGCTCTCATCCTTGCTTTTCTGCCACTGCTGTCATGTAAAATAAGAGGTGTGCTCAGGTGCCCTAATGGTCCCAAACAATAGCAGGTACCAGGCATATGAGGAAGCCCAGCCAGGATGAGAAGAACTACAATTGGGTCAGTATTATTGGTGATTCCATAGATTCCTAAGCTAATTAAGTGAATTTAATTTGAGGTGGTTTGTTAGGTGGCTTATTTTATAAACAGATGATTGCTACAATGCTCTTCTGTTCCATCCCCTATTTAAAAAATGCTGGGGGGGGTTGCAGTTTTTGGCTGGGGATGGGTTTGAACCCTCCACCTCCGGCATATGAGCCACAGGCACTGACTTTTTTTTTTTTTTTAATAAGTTGCAAGAGGACGGAGAAGCCCTGGAGGGCACTAGAATTTTACTTTAATAAGAAATAAATCATTTTCCCTCCCTTTCACACTTTATTAAATACAAATCTACATAAACATCTTGTCAACATATGCAAATGCACAAAGTAAGGAGCTATACTTTTTCTGTGACTCTGTCATCCCAGATATTTTGAAGAGAATAGCCACTCTTCAAACAGTGACACTTTCAAACATAGGAGAGCTCACCGATGGCTCAGCCTTTTCTTTTTTCCTTCCTCCACCCCAGAGAAAATATGGAGGTACTTCAGAGTCTCTGGCATATTCCAATGACCCAAAGTCGGGGTTTATACTTCTTCTAGATATGTCTCTCCGGCTGAAAGTTCTATAGATGGAATGAATGGAAACTATGCCCTTTCAAGAGAAGTAAAACGGAAAAAAAATTTTTTTCTCTCCCCTATCCTGACAATTAAATTTGCAAACCCATCCTAGAATAAATCTACGTAACCCATTGCTGAACCTCACTATGGTCATGTTATCAGACAGAGAGGGTCCGCTGCCTGTCACTGTCAGCCAATCTGCAGAGGCAGGGAGAGGTCCATTATCCTTATTTGTCAGGAGGCTGGTGACTCTGCAGAACAGGAACAGTAGCCTCCCCAACACTGTTCTGTTCTTCTATTTCTGAAATTATGTTTTTATACATAATGGTTTACAGTAAAGACCATAATAACCCTTATTTTAAATAATAACCAGCACAACTCAGTGACAATCCATTATAAATTTTTTTTTTTTTTTTGAGATAGTCTCATTAGGTCACCCTTGGTAGAGTGCCATGGTGTCACAGCTTAGAGCAACCTCACTCTTAGGTTTAAGTGATTCTCTTGCCTCAGCCTTCCAAGTAGCTGGGACTACAGGCATCCGCCACAACGCCCAGCTATTTTTTGGTTGTAGTTGTCGTTGTTGTTTGGCAAGCCCGGGCTGGGTTTGAACCCGCCAGCTCTGGCATATGTGGCTAGTGCCCTAGCCGCTGAGCTACAGGCACCAAGTCCTATCACATTTTAAATTTAAAAGTTAATTTTCTAGATCAATCTCCTTAAAGCAAAGACCGCAATAACCTTTATTTCAAATAATAATCAGTACAACTCAGTGATTATTTGTTACAACATTTCCATTTTAAAAGTTAATTCCTGAACTATTCCAGATGGGAATCTTTAGGTTGGTAGCTAAATTTACAAAACAGTAAAAATGAGAGACCGGAGGTGAAGGTCACTTAGTTACCAAATTGACCAGACCAGCTGTGCCATGTCCCCCGAGCTGGCCTGACTCCCTCTTATTCTCACTACATGTGCCTTAGGTCCCCTTGGAAGCACTCCCTCGGGGAAGCTGTGCACTGGGCCAGCGCCTAGTCCACCCTTCAAAGCAAGTTTGGAACTCTTTTTTCTGGAATGGCAACCAGAGCTGTCATCACACAAGGTTTGTTTGAAAGGGAGTTGGTGCCTAGCTAGCTTCCCAAGGGGCGTACTTCCATGGGCACCACAGTGCTATTCAGCAATGAGGTATGTAACCCTTTTTCTAGGATGAGTTTGAGAACTTAATTCCCCCACCTTACCCATGGGAGGGTGATTACTCTCGTTTCTGGCTTCTATAAGGAGAGTGACACCACCACCAAAGCACAACGTTTCGTCTTCTTTATTCCCCCCAGAGGAGGCAAAACATTAAAATAGCCAATATCTAGTTACAGGTACTCAAATACTCAAGTATGAAAATTCTTCCTAGAGGTCATCATTGATCCTGTCTCATATGGGCACCTTGGTGCCTCTGAAGGTCTTTACCATCTGCATGAGGAAGCTAAGTAGGAGGGCATGTGTCAGATTGCAGCGTTGGGCCTGACCCGAGAGAGCTCTGGATGAAACACACCAGTCATTCCTACTTACCAGGATAGGGCAGGTCTGTTGGCTGGTGGGGAGGGAAGGATTGTGTATGTGCGAGGGGTGGGGGTGTAGAGGCAGGGGCCAGATTTGTAGCCTTCCTGGCTAGATAATTAACTCCCAGAGACAACTACGAGCCTTCCAAACCAATCCGCACAGTTGCTGGTCTCTGGACACACAGGCCAGACAGAGGGAATCTGGATGGGCTGCCCACAATGTCTTACACACCTCGCTGTACCTGTATACACAATTTGCCTGGCCTCAGAGGTGAGGGGTGAGAGGAGAGAGGGGACTTTGATCATTTCTGTGCTATCCCAAGGGTTTCCCAAAGGTATGATGCCTTTAACAGAGATAGACTGTAAGTTTACTGAGAAGTAAGATTATTGAATGCCATTCAGTTTAAGCCACAATCAGAGATGCCTTTCCTCGCACTTCTGAAAAGGAAGGCAGATCAAGGTGAAGTCACAGGATACACTTTCCAACTCAATAAAATCTTCTGCTGACCATGTAAAACTATAAACGAAGTTTTGATAAATGTACACACAGGTAACCCATACTCCTAACAAAATAGGGATCATTTCCATCACCCCAGAGGACCACAGCAATCCCAGCCCCTGCCACCAGAGACAAGCACTGTTCCTTTTTTCACCATAGATTATTTTTGTTTAATCTAGAAATTCTCCCGAATGGAATGAAAAGGTAGTGTAGAGTCTTGTGTAAAAGGCTCCTCTCCGAAGCCTCTGAGACTGATCCGAAAGCTTGGAACCGTTAGTCCTTCTTTTCTTGCTGTTGCTACGGAAGTATTCATCAGAGAAATTTAGAACTTCACAGTTCCCGCTTTTGTTCTGATGATTCATACTGATTAAAATGCTGATTTAGATAATTTGGATGATTTCTAAACAACAACAACAAATTTTTTAAAGAAAATATTCCTACATGACTAGGGCACATTTTTCCCCCCTAGAGAGGTCCACATTAACAAAAACAAACAAAACCTCCACAGGTAAACTCCCAGAAGTCCATTCTTGCTCCACAAGAAAACCACAGAACATCTCCTAGTTAATCATCGGAAACAACTAAAACAAAACAGAACAGAACAAAAAACACTACAGATTTCACTGTAGATACGTCACTGCTGGCTTAAGAAAACCAGTCAACCATACTGTAAGTTCTTAGGCATCACAATGTAACCTGCAGAATATTTCCCAGGGGTGCTTTATTTCTGGCAAACTCCCTTAATTGGCTAGCATGCTAATCCCTTTCTTAGAAGAACACTTAGCACTGGAAATGTGTGAGGCAAACACAAAATGCAAGCCCTGGTTTGGTATGCAAATCAGCACCATGGAAACGAGCATGGCATTGCTGAGCTCAGGGCACTCTACAGGCAGGGAGCAGATGAGTTAGGAATCAAACTCTGAAAAAAACTGCTGTCAACGGGATTATGGACACAGACGGCTTCTCACCCTCTGGCTCCCTTTAATTCCAGAGTGAGGAATTTTAACTTGACACTTCAATGGACTACATCATCAGAGGGCCTCCATTTCTCATTTTTAGCCCCAACTAACAAAACTGTTAGGCAGTTGGTATGCAGGCATCCAGGTAAGGCGCTGTTAGTTACCATTTCCAGGCGTAAAGATGATCTCTGTAGAAATCTTCAGAATGTTACGTTTTCTTCTTCAAAACACAAGAAAGTGCATTTATATGTCAGCCATCAGATGGGTGTAGGAATTCCTTTGTCCTTGCCCATTTATGTGCAGGACCCTTGTGGATCAGTAAGGTCTTGAGCGTATTACTGAGAGACATCTCCAGGGAATAATCACAGAATTCTTAGAACACTTTACCCCCTTGTACACAGAAGTACTTTTATCCTTATCCACTCCAAGAGCAACCTATTGCCTAAAACCAGAGAATCTGCCATCTCAGATTCTTTATCTCCAAAATAAATAGGTAAGAAAATACTGTGCTTCCAGCTCCAACAATTGATGACCCCATGGACAATACTACTTACTTACAATGTTTTCTTCTAATAATACATTTTTAAAAATTCTATTGAGACTTTAATTTTAAATCACCAAATTCGACAATTTTCAATATTAAAAAGAAAGAATCTATAAGTCTATATCTGGGATTCAAAATGAACAACACTATAAAGGCAAAAAAAGCACAATGCTACTGTCAGGAGATGTTATTATTATTGTCCTTTATTATAACAATCAAGAAGTATGCCAAAAAAATACTGATAATGTGCTGGTAAAACTCATGGACACTACCCTGGTTCAAATCCCACCTCTTGCACTTTACAATCTTGGGCATATTGTTCAATCTCCTTGTATTTTATTTTTCTCATCTGTAAAATGGGAACATTAATAGTATTTCATTCATAAAGTCCTTATGAGGACCAAACTAGTTAATATTTGCAAAGAATATAAATCACCTGGCAGTTGGTAAGTGAGATACAAGGATTTATTAAATAATGAGAGCAAGTGATTTGCTCAGAAAGCAATTGAGTAAGGTCTTCCCATCTGAAATAGCTTTATTTGCTGGCCAGGAAAAATTATTCCCATATAGAAATAAGGTCTGCTGCATAAATCAATAATGCATTTTGCTTGTTCAATCCAAGTAAAAAGTTTCTGGGTTAACCAACTTGATATTTAAAGTTCTCTATCAATACAGACAATAAATAGCTCTAGAAAAGAAATAAACCATGAGCCAAACACACATGTTCTTAACCAGTAACAGAATTAACCATTAATGGGTATAGGTTGGGGAGGTGCTGAACCAAAAAAAAAAAATCAATTCTTCCACCAGTTTTACCTCTGTAGAGTCAGTGTCATAACTCATTTGAAGCTGACACCAGAGAGAGAAGGAAAGTCATTTCTGCTTCATTTTTATGGAACCAATTAAAGATGAATCCAAAGAATAAAAGCCTTTTAAATGACCTCTCTGAAAACCATTCCTACACCCATGTGCGCCCACCCACACCCTTAGGTCTCCAGGCATGCTTCCTTTACAATAAACACTATTTTTAGCCATTGCAACGTGTAATCTTTTGTTAATTCTATTTAGAGACCGTGCAGGATGCCAGATAAATGTCCCATTTTACATCATTCCTCAGCAGACCTGACAGTTGGAAACACTTAGTTCTGCTCTGCTTCCATTGTGTTTCTGAAGTCATTTGAATGATTCAAATCATAGATAAGTATTTTCAAAAGAGCTGAAGAAATAAAGATATGTCTGAGAACTCCAAACTGCCTTGGTAAAAATGCACTTGGTTCTAGTTTAATTCTTGGGGATTTGGTTAATGCTTGTAAATTGCAGCAGCACATCTCCCCTGATGGTAACATTTCATGCTTCAGCTTTGAAAAATTCACTGCTTCCAAATCAAGGATTAAAATAAACCCTATTAAAAGATTCCTTAAACTGTTCACCTACAAAACTAAGGAAAAAAATCTATGTAAGAAGAGAGCTCTTCTTTCACTTTTTAATAAATCCATAATCAAATAGTAAAACAATACGAATTTTAACATAATTTCATTTTGTTGAGCATGTATTATGCATCCAGCACTAGGTTGATGATGTTATAGAGATTATCTCAGTTGATCCTTAAGGTAGTCTCAAAAAGTAATTATAATTAGCCCCATTTAACAGATGAAAAAATGGAGCATTGAAGACATTAAGGGGTTTGTCCAAAGTGACAGGCAGAGCTAGGATTCAATCCAAAACGTGAGTAAATTTGTTCAGAGTAACAAGCGTCTTTCTCTGATTTGACTAGAAGATTGCACAGTTGGACCCGACTGGTGAACTGCAGTTGGCATCTCCGAGGAACTCCTTCTAAATAGCTCCAGGAGTCCAACCTCTCAGTCAGAATGAATCCACGTTAGACTCAGGGTAAAGAGCAGGAGAGACTTGTCGCAGCCCCTAAGCCTTTGCTGTTTCCACCCATCTTTGCTTCTTCTTTTACAACAAATCTCTTATTCCCCACAGCCATTCTTTATAAAGTGCAACCCAATGAAGCAATTCTTTCTATAATGAGACATGTCCACCAGCCAAACATCCTCTGAGGATGTTTAAACTTCAAAGGAGAAAAGCATTAATCCCAACAAACGTTTAAACATCCCACAGGAGCTAGAGGTAAAAGAGCAGCTCCTCCAATACGCTGGGGGAGCTCATTCCCTGCAGCCTTCCCGGGCCCCGGGCCCCTTCGCAGCCCACACTTGAATGTCTCTCCTCTCGGACTTTGTCTTTTCCATGAGCTTCTCTATAAAGATCCACACTGCTGGCTGCGTGAGGATAGAAAGGAACATTTAGGTACATGCTTATAACTATCGCTAAAGGATGAAACTATACTGCAGCAATTACAGGGCCAGACCTCAGAACCGAGGAATAGATATGCACAGCAAGGTTTCAGGGGTTTCAAGGAACTAACTTTGTGGATATTTGGCTTTTGAATACCTGAAGTCAAACCATTAACAGAATTCACCTCACCCTTTCTCTCCCACCACTAGAGGGCACTAGTCGTAGACAACAGTGCTGTGCTTTCTGGGAAGTTGCTGCCTCATTCCTTCACAGGTGGTTGGTGCCTGAAGTGAACCTGACCTGATTGCAGACCTTATGGTCGGTTGATAGAGTGAAAACTCCGTTGTTTTGAGCCAGAATTACCTACTTTCAAATCCTGATTCTGCTGCTCACCACTTGAAGCCCATTTCTCACCAGGGAAACATGGTTGTTGTTTGGGGACTGCTGGGAAAATTAATCAGGGAAAAGTGCCCAAAGTTCCTAGCATATGCCCAGGGTGGTGTAGATGATAGGAATGTCAGTTTTCCTCAAGAAATAAAAAATGGCTCCTGTCCTTAGGACAGGTGTGGTTGAAAGAGACAAAGAGGACAGAGAATTAGAAGACTGTGGCTGAGTTTGGAGACTGGATTCAGACCCTGATGGGCAAATTATGTGACCTCTCTGTGTCTCCTTTATTCTCATCTGTAAAATGGGAAAAATCCTAGGAACCAGTTCCTACCATTGTTGAGGTTTATATGAGCACAAAGAACATTGCCTGGCCCACTGTAAGTCCTGGCTGGCTGTTTATCATTATAATAACAATCATCATTTATATAAGATCAAGTGAAGACACAAATTGTGCCCGATAAAGATGATATGAAAGGCTCAGAGATGTTTGCTCATAGAAGAGGAGAAGAAGCCCCTCAGGGGGACCCTGAGAGCTCCTTTCCCTTTTTTATTAAAGAACTATCAAGCACAGGAAAGTTTTTGATTCATTGTGTTTGGCCCCCAGGTATATACCAGGCTCAATGGATCAAAGCAGCAAGGGATTCGGTTTTTTTGCTCAATTTGAAGAGGAAATGGAAACTGGCTGAACTGCTCAGAGATGAAACAGGCCACACCTGGACGGAGGGAGTTTCTGGTCGCTAGAAGAGTTGAAGCAGCACCTGGACACCTCTTGGGCAGAAGTAGCCCCAAGGCGCTGTAAGCATTGACTGAATGATGGAAATTGCTAACCTTTAACAACCCTCCCAAGATTGAGTTTTAAAGACAATAGGAGAAATAATGAAGCCAGATACATAAATAGATGCTCCAAGAACAGTTCAGAGTGTATGATGGGATCACTGACAAAATGTTTTTGAGTCCATCAGATTTGGTCCCCATTTGCTGCTTTGTTTTGCCCATACTGGTCACTCCCATATAGACAAGAGAGCCATCCTGGACACTTGCTCCCCTCTTGTTCTGAGATAATTCTTTTAAGAAAACAGCAAGAAATGCTATTCATCTGAGAGGAGAACCTGGTCCTTGGTGCACTGTTCCATTTTAATTCATAGCTTATTGGTAATCGCTCATCTCCTGCTGGAAATTAATTAAGGCTTGTGTTCAGCAGGAGGTGGTATTTGCTTTGAATCCTGGACGCTACTGCTGAAACTTTGAAATGACAAAAACACATCTCCAATTTGGGGCTGGATGAGGCACATTTGAAGAGCCCCCTGTGGTTCTCAGCTATTCTGTTCTGAACAATGTGCTATAAATGTTCTAGGCAACAATGCACAGGATGGATTTCAGCCACCTGGAAGTTCCTGCTGATTTTACCAAGAAAAAAAAATGTAGCTAGGACTGGACATAAAAGGCCAATTTGAAGGGGTGAAAATCTAGTATTTTCACTGTTTAGAGATTTTAAAATTACCACTTCATATTATGCTTCTCTGGTCCTTTTATTGAAGAAATAATGTACTATATATAAGGATGTAAAAGTAACTTACCTACAATGCACTATTCTGGTTAACGAGTTTTTCTTTTTAACAGAGGGCTATGATTTATCACTATTAAATTTCCCTAGTTTCTTACCTAACCCCCCTTTAAAATCTCTATCTGCCTTTGTGGCATTCTTCCAGCTTTCATCTGCTCAGGACGGTAAGTATAGCTCTTCTGGTAGTTTTAAGAACTAGTAACAACCCTTGCTGCAATAGCAAATGGGACCGAGAGAAAAAACAACTAAGGAAATAAAATTAGGATCTTTCCTTTGAAACTGCAGCTCTATACAAAGAATAAGGGAACAGAGAGTGTAAAGAAAGCCTGCCACGCCAGACGTCTTCTCAAGTCTTCAGGAGCTGCTCATGTGAACTAACCTTCTATCTCAAAGGATATCAACTCTGCTTTTACAAGGAAAGGCTACTACTCTCCACCTCTGTTTGTCCTCTTGATAAAGACTGCTGCTCTCTCGAAACACACCAAGCTTTGTTATTGATCCCTACCTCACACCTTAGCAGTGGGCACAGCCAGTATAATCTGTTGTGATTCTGGTTGTCTACATTTATCTTTAATCTTATTACACCAAGACTGTCTCTCACCATTTTTAGTGCTCCATCCCAAAGGCCAGTTGCTATTCATGGCATAGCATAATATTTGGTAGATGAAATTAATCCTTAGAAAGTTTCTTTTAAAACCGTAGTTTTCAACTTGAAAAAAAAAGATAGAAATAACTTGTCTTCTGACACATTTTGTAAAGGGACGTGTTAAAAAATAAACTTAAAAAAGTAAGAAATTGAGCCAAGCACACTAACTCATGCCTGTCTAATACCAGTCTGAAAGAGAGCAAGACCCTATCTCTATAAAAAATAGAAAAATTGACTAGAAGTTGTGGTGGGCACTGATAGTCCTAGCTACTTGGGAGGCTGAGGCAGGAGGATCACTTGCACCCAGGAGTTTGAGGTTGCTATGAGTTGGGCTAATGACATGGCATTCTGCCCTGGGGCAACAGACTGAGAGTCTGTCGCACACACACAAAAAAATAGTTAAAAATTGGAGGGGACATTAGAGCATACAACTAACAACTTATACAAACATCAGTGATTGGAATGCACTTTAGTCAAAGGAGTCAAAAAGCTAGATATTTATATTCTGAAGACATGATGAGAATGCCTCAATGCATTGCTATTAAATTTCTAATTGAAAGCCAACTTTTAAATAGCTAAAGCACAACACTGGCTCCTGACATTAGATAAAGTATAATTAAAAGTCTAATTTTGACTCAATCAAGCCTGTTTAAATTGGACTGATAGCTATGTTAAATTGGCCCCATATTTGGTCCATATTATCAAGTTGCCAGGATCTTGGATAACTGTATGACATCTGCAGATGTTATCATGAAAGAGGAGTAGCTCCCCAATTTAGCAAATTGTGTTCCTCTATAAAATAAATTAATTTAGTTTAAGAACCTTCATTATTTTTCTTGACAAGTTAACATTTGTTCACTGAACAGCAAATCTAGCCAAAGCACCAGGTTCAAGGTTGCAGAATATACAAAGAGAAGGGCTGAACCCTTCCACCAATGCCAAATGCAGCAAGAAAAAAAGAAGAACAATTTCCATAGTGAAAACCCACCTGAAAGCCTACATGTACTTATTGGGTAACAGGCACTGTTCAAAGTATATCACCTTTACTGACACTTTTAATCTACCCAACAGCCATGGGAGGGAGCTGCTGTCATTAATTCTATTTTAGGTCTGAAGCAGTTGAGGCACAAATGGGAAGTGATTTGTCCAAGCTCCGACAGCCAGCACATTGTGGAGCCAGGATGTGAATTCAGTCAGTGGGACATGAAAGCCACATTCTGGACCACCAAATCCAAGCTCTTGGAGATGTCATAAGTATAGTACTGCCATGAAATCTCTAGTCATAGCTCCAATTATTTCCTTAGAGCAAATCCTTCAAAGCAAGTAGACTGGGTCAAAGCGTGTGCACATTTTAAATTTATATCTAGTGCCTAGATGTTGAGTAGAACCTGGACTGTCAGAAAAGGTGGGAGAGGGTATTCCAGATGGTGGAAACAGCATGACTAGAAGGGTGAAGGGGATTGCGAGCCGGCAGCAGGTGCTCCTGTCTCCGTATTACGTGGGGGGTAGGATGGGATGAAGAATGGCAGGTCTTGGTGAAGCCACGTGTGAGGCTCTCTTACCAGCATCCTGACTGCCTTTCATCTCAAAAGATTCTTATTCCCCTTGATCCCATGCAAATGTACTAATGATATTTGCATTCCTTATTTGGTAGAATAAGAAAGTATTATGCATCTTGCAATGCTTCCTAGTTTTTAGTAACTTATCCTGAGAATCTTTCATTATACACAGGAAAAGATTTGGCTATTAATTTGTGAGGTATCAAACTCAGCTCTTTGAAAGGGACCTGTTTTCTTTGTAGTACATGAAAGTTTTACTAACATAAATGCCACCCATTGTGAGAAAGATAATACTGCAGACCACGTCATTAGCAGGGTATATACATTGCCTTTGGTTGTATTGCGGGGAGGAGAGGTGCATTTCCAGGAAGGGGGGTAGGTTTCTCCAGCTCCTTTGAGTGGGTCTTATAATTGCAGGCAGAAATCTAAAAAGGAGTTAGATGTGGTATCATAGTACTGATCCTGCCCTTACTTCTGTTCCAAGGGGAGAGGTACAGCACAGCCACAGGCATGGGAACTGGGGCATCTGTCAAAAGGCTCACTGATACCAGAGACCGTGTAGCTAGATGGGCCAATTTATTGACTAAAGTCTTTATCTTCACCTGCAGATGTAAGCAGCACCCTGGGAGAGGGTGTAAAGGGGAGAGGCGAGGCTCTAATTTGGGTGGAGGGGCCTAGTGTGGCAGGATGAGAGTGTAAGAGGTAGCCAAAGATGACTCCTAGGCATCCAGTTTGGGCAACTAAGTGTGACCTAGTGTGGCAGGTTGATGACATTGACAGTCCCAATTCCTCATCCTCCCTATATCCATAACAGATCTCTAATCAGAAAGCAAAGTATAATAGCCTGTTCTTTGATCTCAAGCTAAGAAATGTGCTTTGTTGCAGCCAATGGGACTGCAAGACTGATGCGTCTACGTGTGTGCTTGTGCAATTCCCATGAGAACGTTCCCTAGCTGGCACAAGGGAGGTCCAGACACATGGAGCAGAACAAAGTCATCCCATCTTCCTAGCTCAACCCATTCTAAATCAGCCATCGGCTTGCTGACCCCCAGACACATACATGAGCACAGCCCAAATCAGTAGAGTCATGAAGGTGTGCGGGACAAATGGCTACTATATTGCACGCCAGTGACGTTTTGTGCTTGTCACACTGCACTATTGTGACAAGAGAAAACTGATATATACCTCAATGCTATAAGGTGAGAATGGAGAGTATGCCAAGTAAAGCAAGGGAAAGTCCTTGAGCCCTGAGGGGAAAAGTGGAAACAGGGAGAAGTGGATGGATTCTACATGTATTTTGGACATAAAATCAAGAAGACATGGTGATAGATTAGACACAATGAGAACATCAGAGGTAGCCAAAGATGACATCCAGTTTGGGCAACTAAAGAGACAGTTATGGAATTTATTAAAAAGGAAGGGTGGGGTATATGAAGGAGGTATATGAAAAGTAAAAGTCCAGTTGTAAATGAAGAGTCAGGTGCATGAGAAACACGTTAAAGTGGAGATGTCACACAGAGAGCCTTAAACTCAAAAGGCCCCTAAAGAAAGAAAGGTGATGTAAATTTGAGAGTAAACAGCAGGTATATTTCTAGCCATGAGATTCAATGACATGTCCTTGACTAAGAATGTTGATTTAGAAGGGAAGATTTGTGCGGTGTCTCTTTGTGTTTGTGATGTTTACTTGTGTGCCAAGGCATGTTATAAAATACAGATTTTACAGGTACTTCATTGAAAACACAAACAAAAAACTCAACAACACTGTGTTAAGTCATAATTACTAAGTTGCTTGGCTTATAAGCCTTTATGTGAGGGTCAGGGTGATGTGTAGAGAGAACCATCTAAGAGTCTAAGCTGAGTTCCATTGGAAGTGACACGGAGACACTCTCGAAAGACAAGAGTTTCTGAAAGTGGCAGTGATGGGGCGCAGATGAAGCATTTCAAAAGGAGCTGCTGTCTGAGCAGGGCTTTGCCTGAAGAAGATTTTTGGAAGTTTTATGATCACTCTTTTGCCACTTCGTCAGGAAAACATAAACAAATGAATGATCCGGCTCTCTCTCTTTCTCCTGTTCATAGTTAACAGTGCTCCTTCCCCATTTATCTGTTCTGTCATGTTTGGGTGTTCACCTGCATTTAAATTCTCCTGTCCTGTGTAATGCCATCAGAGTTTTGAACACAGGAAGTGGTGAATACATACTTCCAAAATTAAAGAACAGATGTCTGTTCCATGAAATTATTTTTCATAGCAAAGAAAAATTTAACACATACAAACAAAACCCACAACAAGATTTAAGTACTCGAATGATTAAAGCAGCAGAACATTCTACGCTGACTCATAGCACCTTGTGAAAATTTTTGAAAGTCCCAATTCCAGATTTTTAAAAGGAATACTTTGTTCAGTCAGTGAATAAGGGCTTTTTCAGTGCATTGATTTTAAAGTGTCTCAGCTTAAAAAATAAATATGGGAAATATGATCGAGGTAGTAGTTCTTAAAATAATGGAGTTGCTTGAGAAATGAGAGTACAAATGGTATTGGTTTTTCCCTCCACATCTTTTGGTCATAAAGCTTCTTAAAAGAACAAGGCAAATTCTGTCAATGACTCTTCTGGATTTGTCCCTTTCTCAGCTTGATTCAAGTTGTTGCTTTGTGTGATTAAAGAGAGCAGGTGTTGGGGTTGGGGGAGGGGCTGTGATGTAAACATTGCAAACAAGAAGCACACGGGCCGGCAAACCATGCATGGAGCTTTCACAACAAACCGCAGAAAAAGTTACTAAGCTTGTTAGAACAAGTGAACATGCAGGTTTGGGATGAAGGGGGCCGCTGTGGGGGGCCGCAGCTGTTATGCAGACAGCATTCACTGAAATTAATAGCACTTGGCTAACCAAAGTGCTTATGGCCCTTCCTGAAATAATACTTTGCTATTATTTCAACGGTGGCATCTATGCCTCTCCTTTTAACAACCCCTCACGGTGGTTGTGCATTAATGCTGCCGACAACCTCAGAATCCCAGGAAAGCTTTCCTTTGCCGATCAATACCACCCACTTTCAGCCATCCTTCGGTGGTTGTAATGATTATTACTCGGCATTCAATTGCCTTTCCTCATTCTCTCCGGTTCCTTTCTTGGAATTTTTATCAATAAACAATTAAAGAGGCCATGTTATTTAGTGGCTTTTTTCTCAACTACCTTTGTATCGACTATTTTGGACATCAGGGCACTCAGCTCATTTCTGGATATTGAACCTTATTACTACTAACATGGATAATTGCCTTTTTTGTATGCAAAATTTATGTTTCTTGCAGAAAAGGGGAAAGATTGATAGTTTTCAATGTAGAGAAGGAAACTTCACTGGTCCAGTTGTGTACCAGGATCATCTTATCCTCCATTTTACACATATTTACATATAGGTATAAACATACATGCATGTAGATGTATAAATATATATAGGTATGTGTACATAAGTGTGTGTGAATATATTATGTGCATTATACACATACACGTTTATACACACACATATATAAACACTCTTACCCACGGGAAAAGATGATATATTAACCTAGAACAGCCTGCTGTAGAAAGAAATTATGTCATATCAAAAAATGCACTTGTAAATTCTCTCATCTTCCACATAAGATTATGATTCTTCGGAAACGTGATTGCACATCAAATGGAAGTAATGTCTGAACGAAGCCACAGCATATGAAAAGCTACCATGCATTTTTGTAACTTGTCTCCAGACCTGCGTCACACATCACAGGGTTTCCCCCTTCATCAAACTCTGCATTTGCATCACACAGGGCTGCTGGGACAGTGGGATCAATAGTGGCTGGGCATACCAGGACCAATGTACCAAAACACCCAGAGAAAGGAACATCAAGCAAAGGGACATAATTCATTAGGAAAAAGCTATCGCAGGGTCCCTCCCTCTGCTCCTTCTCTTCCCTCAAATCACCTTTCCTCCCAACGTCACAACAGCTGTTTACAACTCCAAAGTTAATGGGAAAGGGGACCTAATGGATGTTTTCTAGCCAATAACCTTGTGTTATTTCAGTTAGACAAAATGTAGAGAGCAACTCGCTCTTGGTGAGCACATATGTTTTCCATTTCTATTCCCCGTGACTGTATTAAAAGTTTTAGAGAGGCAGGGCACAGCATGGAAGCAAGGGCTCTATTAATCGGTATGATTCCCTGAAGAACACTCATGGACTATGGGAAGTGGCTCTGAATTATTTCAGAGGACAGATGGATCTCTCGCTCTTGGTATTTAAGATAAAACATTGTATTAAAAAGACTTGCAAGTTTCTCACATGAAACTACAGAAAGGCTTAATAGTGTAATTAAATTGACATATTTAATGGCTAATTACTGACAGAACATCATATATATATTTTATGTATACACACACACACACATATATATACATATATTTCTTTTAACAAAGAGAAGGTGTAAAGCACTTCCAAAGGGAGTTAGAAGTAGGTCCCTCTCATGAATAGGAAGAGACTGAGAGACACCCTTATATTTGTTTTTAAAATCACATACTGTTCCGATATCTGGCCTTAACATGAAAATTATTCTAGAGACTATATACACAGGGGTCAATCCCTTGTATTATGTGGTTGTGGAAATCTTGCTCAATGAACTTAGTCAAAATTGGTTCAGTAATCTCTACTATTAAAAAGTAAAGTGGAATCATTGTCTTATTAAGTAGAACACGTTAAATCCATTCAAAAGACATTCTTCCTCATTTCATGTGTTATTTGTGTCCATATAAAATATAATTGAGGGTTTTATAAATACTAAACTCAAGGCCAAATGATAGCTGGTCTCATTAGGTCAAAACATAAGTGAAAATTCAGTAGACTGGCTCAGTTATATAGATCAATCCAGAAAATAAGTTCTATTTATTTATTTTGATTCTCTTTGGTCAGCAAATAGAGATTTGGTGCATAATATATCCTAAAAATTATTATTTTTTTTTTGTGGTGAGATACAATCATGACTAAAATCATATTTTTGTCCTTGAAGCTCTCATGATCTATCTGGAAATATACAGATAAACTCATATTTATAATACATGTGTAAAATATAAAAGTTTTAAAACCTTGAGGTAAAAGCTTAATAAGAAAACTTTCCTTCTATATATTTTAATGTTACTTTTTGAAACAAATATAATAATACACAGCAATGTATCTGTGTAAATCCTAAGCCATTATAATGAAATTAACCCATTATATCCACACCCAAAGTTAAAACACAGGTTACCAGTATCTTTGCATTTATATTCCAGCGATATCAAGTCTTTTTGTCTTTTTGTCTATATAGCCACCAAATTAAATACAGTCTTGTTTTATTTCTTGCATAGTTTGACCGAATAGATATTTATGTTAATAATACATTTAAGACAGAGGGATGTGAAGAGACCCAGAGAGTAGGTGGCCATCTATAAGCCTAGGAGAGAGACCTGGAACGGACCCTCCCTCATGGCCTCCAGAAGACATTCACCCTGCTGACATCTTGATTTTGGACTTTTGGCCTCCAGAACCATGAGACCACAAATTTGTGTTATTTAAGACACCCAGTTTTTGGAGAGGACTTCAGGCATCTCCAGCAGGTGGGATCTGCCCAGAAACTTCCCTTTGGGGATACAGGGAAACAGTGTGAGAATTCTGGACACCCTGAGGAAGGCAAAAGCAGTGAAGATTGGGCAAGTGGTTACGTGTGTTCGTTCGGTCTAATCCTGTCGGCAGCTGTGGGTGGGGCAACAGTGAAACTGCAGGCTGGAAAGACCTTGCCTGAGAGCTGTTTCTGTTTCTTTTGGACTTGGCACTCAGTTGAACTGGCTTGGGAGAACTTGAGCAAGAGTTCAGGGGTCTTTGAGTGTTGTCTGGGGCCCCAGACTGGGCCACCAAGCCAGGTGGAGCTACCAGTGTTTGGTTGTGGGCTGTGTGGAGCCATTGTGGGAGAACTGCCCTGGCAAGCTCCACCCTCAGGGTTGAAGAACAAACATCGGGCAGGAGCGAGTAATCTAGTGACTGAGCAGCCTAAAGGCAGGGA
>CAUYON010208763.1:0-20737 GCA_963573935.1 Arctocebus calabarensis | reverse complement strand
TGAGCTTTCAGGTGTTGGGCTGAGCATACAGGTGTGGTGCTGGGTGTGCAGGTGTGGGGATGAGTGCAAAGGTGTGGGGCTGAGTGTGCAGGTGTGGGGCTAAGTGTGCAGGTGTGGGGCTGAGCACACAGGTGTAGGGCTGAGTGTGCAGGTGTGGGGCTGGGTGTGCATGTGTGGGGCTGAGGGCACAGGTGTGGGGCTGAGTGCACAAGTGTAGGGCTGGGTGTGCAGGTGTGGGGCTGAGTGCACAGGTGTGGGAATAAGTGCACAGGTGTGGGGCTGAGTGCACAGGTGTAGGACTGGGTGTGCAGGTGCGGGGCTGAGCGCACAGATGTAGGGCTGGGTACACACGTTTAGGGCTGGGTGTGCAGGTGTAGGGCTGAGTACACAGGTGTGGGGCTGAGTGCATAGATGCAGGACTGAGTGCATAGATGCAGGGCTGGGTGTGCAGGTGTGGGGCTGAGTGTGCAGGTGTGGGGCTGGGTGCGCAGGTGTGGGGCTGAGTACACAGGTGTGGGGCTGAGTGTGCAGGTGTTGGGCTGAGTGTGCAGGTGTGGGGCTGGGTGTGCAGGTGTGGGGCTCAGTATACAGGTGCAGTGCTGGGTGTGCATGTGTGGGGCTGAGTACACAGGTGTGGGGCTCAGTATACAGGTGTAGTGCTGGGTGTGCAGGTGTGGGGCTGAGTACAGAGGTATGGGGCTGAATTCACAGGTGTGGGGCTGGGTGTGCAGGTTTGGGGCTGGATGTGTGGGTGTGGGGCTGAGTCTACAGGTGTGGAGCTGGGTGTGCAGGTGTGGGGCTGAGCACACAGGTGTAGGGCTAGGTGTACAGGTGTGGGGCTGGGTGTGCAGGTGTGGGGCTGAGCACACAGGTGTAGGGCTGAGTGTGCAGGTGTGGGGCTGGGTGTGCAAGTGTGGGGCTGAGTGCACAGGTGTGGGGCTGGGTGTGCAGGTGTGGGGTTGGGTGTGCAGGTGTGGGGCTGAGGGCACAGGTGTGGGGCTGAGTGCACAAGTGTAGGGCTGGGTGTGCAGGTGTCGGGCTGAGTCCACAGGTGTGGGGCTGAGTGCATAGATGCTGGTCTGAGTGCATAGTTGCAGGGCTGGGTGTGCAGGTGTGGGGCTGAGCACACAGGTGTAGGGCTAGGTGTGCAGGTGTGGGGCTGGGTGTGCAGGTGGGAGGCTGAGTGTACAGGTGTGGGGCTGGGTTAATTGGCTGGGAGGATGAGGGGGAGCCATAGAGGAGAAGTAGGGAATGGCAGAGGCGTGGCTGTCTGTCTGTCAGGGGGGCCTCCAGCTAGTCAGACCCAGGCCTGCCACAGGGACAGTGACAGAAGGTGATGCTCAGGGAGAAGCAGTGGTAAGTGGGCAGGTGGAGAGTTTGAAGCCATGAAAAAGTTTACAGTTTGTGTCACGTGCAATGGGACGGGTGTTGGTGGTCTGTTCAGGAGAGATTGAAGTCACAGCGGAGCATCCTGGTGGTAGTGTGAGAGTGAGCGGAGGGGCTTGATGGCCTCCAGAACGTCTGTCCATGAGGAGCCGGGAGCCCAACTGTGTGGTTGGTGGCAGAGATGAAGAGAGGCCACTCTGTGTGCAGGGACCGGCGTCCCAGAGCCCAGATGGGGAGGTGTGGGCAGGGAGGAAGTGGAGCTGGGTGAGGAGCTGGGCTGTGCAGGCGACGAGTGTGGTCCGGCCGTGGGTTGAACACCCCAGCTATGCCTGTGTAAGCCGCAGTGAGGGGCTCCTTTGAGTGTCCTGGCAGAGTTCAGGGCAGATGTCCAGAGCCCAGAGTCACTGGTCAGCAGGGAAGTGACCACCACAGGGTTGAGGAATGCAGTGTCCAGAGGGCAATCTCTGGGTGTGGAGTTGGAAGAAAGGACCCCGAGATGGGGCCCTCTGAGAGGGCAGAGCTGATGTGAGCAGGGAGCCGTCGTGCCAGGCAGGCTGACGCAGAGACTGCACAGTGCTGGGCCACGGCAGGCACGAGGGGCGTCTGAGGACTTGTCCGTCTCCTGGCCTGTCCTCTGTCTCATAAGCCCACAGACACACCTTGTGGTTACCCCAGATCTTTTTCAATGGGCCTTATTTTCTGTACCAGGTCCCCCACCAGTCACTGATGCTGTTTCTCCAGGGGTCCAGCCAGGATTTGTGCTTCTGGGTGACTTTGAGCTGGGAGGACTAGGAGGGGAAGGAGGATCACAGTGCCCCCATATGACAGGCTGGGCTAAGTATGTGGCACTCGTAATGTCAGCCGTGACTGTCCCTCTGAGGAAGTATCATGTGACTCAGATGTGGTTCACACAGGGCCCGCTCAGCCCCAGAGCCCCTGCGTCAACGCATGAGGAGCAGTTACACGTCTGTGGGACGCTGCCTGTCAGCCTCTGTCGTCAGCGCTCTGCAGAGCCCCTAAACACTGAGCAACCAGAAGTGGGATCCGAGAACCAGACTAAAGGCTCTGGAGCTATTTGGCCATTTCCCAAAGACATCCCTGGACTATCCAGTGACTCAGCTGACACAGCCATCACCCCCGCTGTCAGAGCCGTTGTGATCCACAAAGCACTGTTATCTGGGTGGCACCAGCCCACAGTGGCCCTGCCTGGTGGGTGGTGAGGGAGGTGGACACTCAGAGAGGCTCAGCAGCTTTCTCCCGGTCACCTGTTCAGCAGGTCCCTGGCCTCAGGCTGCAGCTCTCCGGAATCGCCGGCCTGGGTGCTGGGCTCACAGGCAGATTCCTATTTCCTAGATGCTTTTTTGAGTTTCTGTTTACAGGCAGCTCCTTTGTGAGTACCCAGACAGATGGCATTCGTGAAAACTCAAATATCCACCAAAAAAATCCCTCCTTCAGATTAATTAATTTCCATTTATACCCCTCACCTCAAACAGCTTTAAACCTGCTCTTGAGCTTGTAATTCTGGTCTCCAAAGCGCATCCACCGCCCAGTCTTCCTCAGGACTCTGCCTCCCGCCATGTTTTCCAGAACAAAACCTGGATACCACGACAGGGGCCCACGTGGATGTCATCAGAGCACAGTTGTTCTGCATCTGCTCTCAGAAAACAAACAGAATAGAGCCCGTTTGTGTGTCAGCGCCTGTGTTTGCAGAGGCAGGAGCCCGTGTCACGTTCTCGAGGGTCTCAGAGCCACACAGCAGGTCACCACACAGGGGCGGTGACTGTGTCTGTGTCTGATACGTGCAAAGTGGGACGTAGTTTCAAGGTGCTTTGAGAGGAGAAAGTAACGGATCTGGGAAGACCAGGGAAGACTTTGAAATTCAAGCTTAACCTTGAAAATAAACAAGATCAGGGGTGAAAGAAGGAGGGAGGGAATTTCTGGTGGAGGAAACTTCAACTGAAAAGATAAAAAGAATCATGACGTACAGGAGGAGCTCTGAGCTTGCTGTATTGTTGGATAACATGTCCAGGTCCAGGGGCACTTTAGGGCTTGGGATAAAGGAGGGTGGCTCTAAAGACACAGGTGGGACCAGACCAAGAAGTCCATGTATCACTACTGACCCATGACTGGTTCACGTATTGTGACTATTTCCTGATCATGACTGTCCATGTATCATGGCTGGTCTGTGTATCATGACTGCCTTGTCCATGCATGTTGGCTGGTCTGTGTATCATTACTGGTCCATGTATCATGGCTGGCCCATGCATGACAGCTGCTCTGTGTGTCATGGTTGTTCCATGTATTGTGGCTGGTCCGTGTATCTTGGCTGGCCCATGCATGGCAGCTGCTCTGTGTGTCATGGTTGATCCATGTATCATGGCTGGTGCATGTGTCATGGCTGGTCCATGTATTGTGGGTGGCCCATGCATGGAAGCTGCTCTGTGTGTCATGGTTGGTCCATGTATCATGGCTGGTCCATGTATCATGGCTAGTCCATGTATCATGGCTGGTCCGCGCATGTTGGCAGGTCCATGTATCATGACTGGTCTGTGTATCATGGGTGGTCCATGCACACCGGCTGGCCCATGCACCTTGACCACAGGTGACAATTTTACTTGCATGTGAAAATAAACCCAATGAAAGAGTCATTTTAGAAATGACAAATTCTGATCCATTTAGCCCATCACCCCCCATATCTGTTCTCTTTTGCACAGAGATGACTCAGAAAAGCTGAGTTGACCTCATGTAGGCTGATCACTCATGTGTTACTCAGAAATTCAGGCAGGGCTTATTCTATGTCCTGCAAAATCGGATTTTAAATTCCGTTTTAGCTTTTGTTTGTCTGACTTCCATATCCCAAGCTCTTTCTATTCCATACACGGTCTGGGGATTAGCCCTTGGGAAACCTCTCTCTCCATCCCCGGACAGGCTTTGGGGACTGGACCTCCATTAGTCACTGGCTCAGAGATTCTTGTGAGTCTGACATAGTCCATTTGAGAATGTGATGGATGATCACATCGTCTGAGGCCAGCAGCCGACGTGGGAGCCAGCTCTCCTCTCGGACGTTAGTCTGATGATGGAAAGTGGCGGCATCCGCATTCGGGCTGTTTAAGGTCATCCAGCTCCAAGGTCCGGTGCTGCAGGTGAGCCGGTGCTCAGGGTAAGATTCTACCTGGGCTCAAACTGCCTAAGTCACTTCCTGCTGTGCAGCCCTAAGCAAGTCACTTTATCTCTTTCTTAGGTTCCCCGTCTGTGCAATGAGGGCTGTTGTGAGGTTTTAGTGAGAAGGCCCATTGAATGCCCAGTGGTAAAACTCACTGAGGGAAGGCTAGTTAAACTATTGTTATTAGTATGAATAAAATGTGGTCTCTGTCCCCAAAGAGCGACATCCCAGAGGGAAAACCATCAGCTAAAAAGATAAATGCCATATTTGATGGGTGCTGGCCTAAAGTAGCGCACAGGGAGAAGGGGCATGCGAATGGCCGGGCCGGGCTCTGTCGGGGAGACTGGGTCGCAGCGAACGGGCTGAGAAAGGAGGCTGGGGAGAGTCCCGGTTGAGCACGGGGCTTCTGGGACAGGATTAGTCTTGGATGGTCTAGGGGGAATAACCAGGAGCTGGGGAGGGGTGATTGGAGGGCTTCCTTCCAGAGCTGTCACAGACTACGGTGTCAAACGTACCCCTAGATCGGGAGGCAGCAGTAAGGGCTCTGGAAGAAAATGGCTCTCCCCGTTTCAGAGGACTTTCGTTGTTGTTCTGGTTGTGAAGACCTTGCAGAACAACGAGAGAAACAAAGCCAGTGTTGGGAGGAGCAGGTGATTCCCGCTGCCCTGCCCTCTCTGGACGCCGGGCCGCATCGTTCTTTGGCACCTGCAGCCTGACCACCTCAGGCTGTATCATGGGAAACCTTTGCTTGGGGTGGCTTGAACTCTGGAAGGTTTCCTGAGGTGTGGCTCCCTCCCGCCAGAGAGCACGTGGCTGCCTAGACCCTCTGAGGGGTGACAGAGGTCTCTACCTGTCACCACAACTCCTTGGTTCTGAGACGAGGAGTCTTCTGCTGGCCGGTATCTCTACATGACGGGAACCACTGAATTGCAGGAAGCAGAGGAACAGAGGATGAGTCCTCCAGAGCGGCAGTGTGCTGAGGGGTGCTGCCCACGGCCCTCAGGGGCAGGTGGTGAGGGCCTGCCCTGGGCAGCACAGAAGCTAGGGGGCTGATCTGGACCAAATGTGGAGGCACATTTTCACTAGTCATGTCTGGTTTGTTAATTTGCTAGAACCACTCACAGAACTCAAGAAATTATACCACAGATTACCAGCTGATTACCAAGGGCACACATGAACAGCCAGAGGCAGGAGTGCAGGGTGCCATGCCCACTCTGGCTGCCCCTTCCTCTTACCACCTGCATGTGTTTGCCAAGCCAGAAGCTCCTGAGCCTCAGGGTTATGCTGAGCTTACACAGGGCTCCCTTGCTGAGACATGGTTGATTGAATCCTTGGCCACTGGTGATGGGACTCAGCCCTTAGTCTGTTCTCCCTACAAGGAGGATGTGGGCGGAGCTGAAAGCTTGGCCTGTCGCCTTCACTACAGGCCACCTCTTTGCTATAAACTCACCTGTGGTGGTGACGGCTCCTTCGAATAACTAAATATACTCTGTTGAGGACCTTCCATGTGTTTCAGAGCCAGGAGCCAGGGAAAGACCAAATGCATCTTTACTGCAGCCAGCTGGGGTCAGGGAGGGTCTGGATAGCAGAAAGGTAAGAGGCCAGGGTTTCTGACCCACAGTCCTGGCTCCTTGTAGCTGGAGGCAGCAAATAACTCTTAGAAAACTCCTGAGCCAACAGTTGGGGATTAAAGAAACAAGACGCCTCTTCCCACATAAGAACCCAGCAGTTGCTAAGCTTGTAGTGCCTGGGGAGATGGGCCCCCATGTTTCTGGTGGAGCAGCCCTGAGCCGTCACCCTGGAACTAGAATGAAAGTGGGCGGTGAGGGGAGGCCCCTCGAGCCGTCTCACAGAAGACAGGGTGGTGGCAGCAGGTGCAGAACCTGGACATTCTCACCTTAGCCGCAGGCAGGGAGCTTGCAGGGATGACCAGGGCGGTGACAAGGGGTCCAGAGACCTGTGCCTGGGCTGTGCCCTGCCTTGTTCCTTTCTGTGACACAGCATGTTTTCTTGGTTCCCAGCTGTTCCTTGTGCCCAGGGGAAACTTGCTTTTGCTCAGCAGGAAGGAGGGACAGCACCTTGTGGAGCATCTGGGAGCTCCTAGCCCTGCACCCGCCCACGGGCCTGCCAAGCCAGGCAGCTCCACTCTGCTCTCTCTCCTGCCGGTGCCAGTCACATATGGGTTTCCATGGCAACAGAGAGAGGAGACCAGCATTCTGAGGAACCCCACTATTTGACACACGGTCTTTGGTTAGATGTCATCTTCTCTCTATTAGAGAGGACTCTTCAGTAACACTTTCTCTTACGTTAGCTTGATGTTGAAAGCAAATTGGATAGGTAGAATGGATCGCTTCAAACCCATTTTACAGACAGGCCAAGTGAGGCTCAAAGAGGTCAGGTCTTTGCCAAACTCTTTCTACTAATGTCAGGACTCACATGGATGACCCACGTCACAGCCACACTGTTCTGAGGCTCCACGGCTAACACCCTTCTGTGATTAGATTCCACACAGATTCAGGTGCCCTGGGCACAAAGGTGACCACTGGAGAGATTTCGGAGGCTCCTGTTACCTAGAAGTGAGGAGACATCTCCCCTGGCCTGTAATTTAGGCTGCCCTCTACTTATAGGAGAGAGGGACACATCATGTGAGATGAATTTGTATCCAGTCTCAAATTGATTTAGTCCCAGTGGCAACTTGAGGGGCTGTGTGAACCCCATTCTCCTGTCTACCTGAGGGCTGGGAGCTGGGTGCTCAGAACTGGGGCTCCAAACCCAGGTGGGATATTCTGCCCACAGAGGGCCAGTGCACCTTTGGAAGATAGTCTTTACTGTCATAGAGCCAAAGTGATGATTCTGCCCTTGGAAGGCTCCTGGGGCTGGCCAGCAACAGGGGAAGGTGGGCATGTGTGGTCAGGCCTGTGGGCAGGGCTGTGGGGAGAGGGGGAGGGGTGGTGGGAGTGAGGGGGCTGTGGGAGGCTGCGGGGAGCGGGGAATGGGGCTGTGGGGAGGGGGAAGGGGCTAGGGGGATGCAGGGGAAGGGGTTCTGAGCCTGGAGCTGTCAGGGCCTGGCGGGAGCCAGATTTCAGGAGAAGAGGAGGCATCTCCAGAAACTAAACTGGAGCAGCCAGGGTAGCCTGAGGCACCTGTGGTCAGACCAAGTCGCGGAGGAGCAGTACCAGCAGTGCAGTTTGTGGCCCAGAGGAGGAGGAGGCGGCAAGCCCAGTCCAGCTGGAGTGCTGAGCTGACAGGACGGTGCCGGGGACGGGCAGGGACAGCACCAGAGAAGTGTCCTGGGTGGCCTGCTGCCGGCTGTGCCATCACTTCCAGGAGGTTTTGGGCAGTGAAGCAGGTGAGGATGACCCTGCTCTGAAGCCTGCTAAGCCCTCCTGCAAAGCTGCTCCTGGGTTTCTCTCGAGGCCAGGCTATGGGTGTCCTTTTCCTCTGAGCAAACCCCAGGTCTCGGCCCATGAGGGCCTGAGCTCCGGGTAGACGCTTAGTTGGGGGCAGTTGGTCTCTTCGTCAGCACAGCAGACACTCAGTTCCTACTGGTCTGGATCTCCGGTTCCACCCAGTTTGAGTCCTGATTAATGAGCTCCACTAATTAGAGCACTGTATTCCCAGCATCCTGGACATGGCTGGAAGCCAAGTTGGGAAGACTCGGGCGCAATGGGGAAATGGGCGTCCCTGAGGGCGGCGGGAGGGTGCAGAGCCCTCCCACGTGGCGGGCCCCTCCCCAGCGCCATCTGCCTGTGGCTGGGCCTGGAGATTTCTCTCAGCTGAGCCCTGGTTCCCACCTCAGCTCCTGTTCTCACCCCTCTCCTGTGGGCGTGGGCGAGGGGCTTCTCTGCACACACAGAGGGGCCGGGGGAGGAGGAGCAGGGATGACGTGTGTAGGAGAGGGGTGTAGGAGCAGGAAGGGACCAGAGGGCGCAGTGGGCTGGCAGGAGGGACTCAGGGTCTGCTGTCATAGCCACTGAGGACACAGGGTGGGGTCACCTTGCAGCAGCCATTCTCAGCCTGGCCTCATATCAGACATTGCAGGGGCTTCCAGGCCCATCGTCCAGGCCACACCTAGTCCAGGGATTCCAGCATGGCCAGTGGGAACCAAAGCCGAGGCCCTGCTAGGACCACGAGTCTGTGCTGACCCCCCCACAGGTGGTCAGGAAGAGGAGGCATGGGGCCCACATCGTCCCCCAAGTCACTAGCCTGTTTGGTGAGATCACAAAGGGTTGCAGCGATTATCCCGTCACCCTGCTGGAGAGGGAACTCCCATCGTCAGCGCGCTTCATCAGGCTGTCCGGATGAGAGGCTGCGCTTGCTGGGAGAGATGTTCCTTTGACCTCTAAGGGGCTCAGCTTGACCTGGCTCGGTTCTGCACCCCCCGGCCCTCCTAGTCTCTGCGGTCACTGAGGACCCTGCCTGGCAGCTCCCAGGCAGCTCTGCAGTCCTGGTCATGGTCAAGTTGGTCCTCCAGCTGCAACACGTTGCCAGGCACAGAAACCTCCTTCTAGCCTTCTCTTCCCAGCTTCCTCCACCCCCACGCTGAACACTGTTTACTACAAGAGGGTCCCAAACACTGAGACCACTGTCCACACCTCGTCCTGGTCCCCTCACCTTTCTATGTCTTGGTGCTCTGGGCGTCCAGTCCCTGGCAAAGCACAGGTGGGCGGCCTGCGATAAAGGGACACCTGTGTGTCTGGCAACTCTCCCAGGAGACTCAGCCAGAAGAACCAGGCAGGGAATGAAACCCACCCTCCCTCAGGCCAGGAAGGCGACACCAGCATCTCTGACCCATTTAGTCCTCACACAATTCCCATTTGGACAGCATTGTCCCAGATAGAGAAACTGAGGCTCGCAGAGATAACAGACTTGTCTCAGGTCATAGATGCTACTGGTCTGGGAATGGGGAAGCACTTGACCACCTTAGGGTACAGAGGAAGCATGTGCCTCACAGGCTGGGCAGAGCAGGAACCGGACTCCAACAAGAAGCCCCACGCCCAGTGGAGGATACTTCAGTCAGGACTGTCCTGGGGAGCAGGGCCTGGTCAGGGCTGGGCCAGGAGCAGGCTCCAGGGAAAACCCATCTGAGAGAGGCCTGGGCCCTGCAGAAACGGAGTGGTGTCCCCAGAACAGAAGCAGGACCGGGTATTGGAGCATAGGAATCCCTGCAGGAGCTGTGGCCCTCAGGGGTGCAGGGGGTATCCTGGGCTGGCCTGGTCTGCACAGAGAAGGCAACCGGACCCCACTGCTAGCAGGTTTTTGACGGTCAGAGTCAAGGCTGTGTGGGTGTCCTTGTTTTCTTGACCAGAACTGGGGAGAAAGGGCAGAGGGAAAGGTTGGATGGGGAGCTGGGCGTGGGAGCTCAGGCCAGTGACAGGTCAGAGGGAGCTGCACGTCTGAGGTCTGAGGCCCCTGTTCAGTGACCGGGGGGGCAGGTCCCTGGGCCAGGGGAAGCAGCGTCGAGGTGGGGCCCTACTCAGTCCAGTCTTCTCCTAGGTGTCCAGGCCTTCTGTGGCTGCAGACATGACATGTGCCTATTTCTCACTGAGGAGCAGGTCGTTTTGAAAGGAGTGCTTGGAAGGGAAATATCCTGATCTGAAGGCAGACCAGTGATTGTTGGAATTTCCGCTGCCAGGCGGGGGTGTTCTACACCCATGGAGCTTCCTTGCTCTTCTGGCGACAGGGCAGTGGCCCAGCAGCCCCTCAGCCCGCCGACCCTGGCTTTCTCTGCAGAGGCAGAATTCATGACTCTGGTCCAGATTTTTACTGACGTGACTCCAGGCATGGCTGCGGGAGGACAGTGCCACTTGGCAGTTTGTGTCGGTCAGACACAGCAAACTGAGCCAGCGGCCTGGGGAGGCCCCCAGCACTCAGGGCTGCTTGGTGAATGGAGCTCAAGCCTCTGTGTGGGCCCAAGAGGGGTCGTGGCCTGTTCTGCCACAGCTGCCTCCCAACAGGCAGGGCGGGGCCACAGTGGGGCAGTTGTGTGGGGACAGCACCCACCCAAGGCCGGGGACAGTAGGCTGAGTATGCCTTCCATGAAGGGTCCTAGAGCTGTGCCCACAAGGTTCCTTCCACGGCCAGTCCTGGGGTGTCGGCCTTCACCACAGCCCTGAAGGCCCCATGTTGGAGCCTCTGACTGCTCTGTGCTCTTTCTGGAGTGTTCGCCCATGACAGGTACTCCAGGGAGGGCCCTCAGGAACCTTGTAGGGGCCACTGTAAGGCCCCTCCTATCTCACTGAGCACCCCGCAGAGTCGAGGGCGAGGGCCGGGAGCCAATTGTTCCCACACACAGAGTCATCCTGGTAATCAGCGCTTCCGTCCACATTCCTCCTTAGTGACAGAGGTGCCCGGGCACACGTCCCCTTGGTGTGTTATCAGCAGGCCTCTGCGGGCCAGGTGGTGTGTTTTCCTTTCCTGCGACTCACAGACATGCCTCTCTTAGTGATGGGGACAGTGCTGAGATTTCTGATTCTTCGTGATTTCTGCGTTGTGCAGACATCCAAGTGTGCTCCCCCATTATGGCCTAGCTACCCAACTGCAAGGCCATGAAGAGGCCCAGGGCTCCAGGGCTGCTCGCCCCATGGCAGGCAGGTAACTGTTTGTGTCTCTAAACATATCTAAATGTTGAAAGTGCAGTAAAAAAAGCCTTAAAATCTTATGTATTTTGTACAATTGCATAATGAATATTTGTCAATTAAGGTGCATTTAGCTATTTTCCCATTTGCCTGTGGTGACTTTTAGGACACTGTGTGTGTGGTGCGTCATTGAGCAGAATGTTTCATGGTACGTTGCTGATTTCTGAACATTCTCTCAATGTCAGAGCAGGGAGGATTCTCTTTCCACCTCCTCCCAGATTTCTTCCTTTGCCTACCCTCTCTCTGTCTGTCCCATGGAGAAACAGGGTCCAAAGATCATCTGGAGGCCTTTCAAGTGAGAAGCCCTCCCCTGAGACAGCGCTACCCTTTCTATCAGCCCCGGGTCAGGGAGGCCCAGTTAATCTGGGGAAGGCATCAGCCTGCCTGCTCTTCCAGGCCCCAGGTGGGAGGCTCTGCAGCCTGAGCGGGTCCCAGGGCTGGCTCTGCTCAGTCACCACCCCTGACGCATGGTGTGCTTGTTGACCTAGGTGCTCTGCCTGCCCCCCACCCTACACTCTCCTGCACCGACATTTCCTGCTGTGGCCCCACTCCCTGTCCCTCAGGAAGTATCTTGGCAGGCCTGGAGCTCTGTCAACCCTTGGGGAGGGCCCAGGTGATGGAGCCTCCAGATGGTGGCCCTTGGTATCCTGACCCCAGAGTGTGCCCCCTTCTAGAATAGGTTGAGCAGCTGCAAGCTGAGAAGAGGACGTCTGAGCACCACCAGAAAACTCCACTCTGTGCTGGGACCAGCCTGGGTGCCCCTCCAAGTGGACCCCTGGGCCTCCTGCCCAATGGGGCTTGCTGTGTCCATGGCCTATGTTTGGGGTGTGGGCTTTGGGCTGTGTTTATATGGGATTTCTGACTTAGGACCCTGGTACCCTAGGGGACAGGTGCAGGTGTATAGGCCCCTCCCCTAGGCCTTTATTGTACCAGGAATTGTGTGTGTGAAGATGAAGCCCAAAGTGGACAGAAAGGCCGGTTTACTCAACGTGAGGCTCCCTGGGCTGGGACACCGGAGCCCTGGCCTCTGCCATCCAGGCCAAGCACTGGGATTCGGGAGATGGGAGTTGACCATCAGAACCCTCCGTTTCCCTATATGCAAAGTGGGGGTGATGGAAAAAAAAATGCAGCTTTTCAGGATGACTTTATGGACAAGTTGAAAAGGCTAACCACAGGGCACCCCACAAACGCTGATTCCTGGAAAGGTGTATCCAGAAGGTCCCACACTCTGGGTGGACGCTGTGGGCGTCTTTTAGAGCCTTCTCAGGAAGGCGGAGGCAGCTGCAAAACCAGGCGCTTCTTTCAGGGGAGAGGAGGGGTGGGCATGTGACCGCAGAAAGCCCAGCTCCAGACTTGGACGTCTTCGGGGACTGTGTTCCCAGGCTGTCACAGGCAGATCTGTGGCTTCCCAGCCACCCCCACGCACCGCAGCCACGCTGTGCTCTTCCTGAGACTGTCCCATATGCCTGAATTTCCCCCTCAGGGAGGTTACCCACTGTGTACCCGGCCCAGACACTCTGCCAGGGGGACCGTGAGTCACATACTCTCAGAGCTCCCAGAGTGTCACCGACAGGATCTGTCATCACTGTGTCAGTGGCACGCTCTTCTCAGTGCTGACGCTGAGCTGCGGCTGGGCAGGGCAGCCCCTCCGAGCCAGGCCGCATCCTGCATCCTGTCACTGTCCCCCGTTGCCTGGTTCTCAGGTCCCACAGTGTATGGTCGGAGGGCACCAGGCCGCCTTTGGACACAGCCTCCAATTGTGGCTTATTTGATTTGCTCAGCCTGGTAGATAATTTGGATTTAAAGGAAAGGGTTCTCAGAGCCACAGACCAGAAATTACAGTGGAAAAACCTCACAGTGCAGCTGGCACCTTCCTGTCTGGCTTGAATTCGTTTTGTATTAAGCACTAAATCTCAACCTGGGGCTTGTCTGGGGAGGAAAGAAAGGCAAAGGCCAGTGAGCCCTTCTGGTGATGGAGAGTTCACAGGGGCAGAGGGCTTGGGGCCCTGGGGCCTGGGGCCTTAGTCACACCCAAGGTTCGAGAGGGAGAGGGAAATACCCAGATCCAGGCGCCTGGCAGCCCAGCCCCACCGAGCTGGCGGCTGAGGGGAGCAGCATGCATCTGGCAGCTGGTGCCCTCCGCGCAGAGGGAGTGGGGCTGATGAATGAGCCACTCCTTAGAGAGAAACAGGTCTATACATCATCCCAGCCAGGAATTGGCATCCTTGTAGAGTAGGAGAAGATGGAGGGAAGTCTCTAAGTGCAGGCCTCCAGCTCTGGTCGCCAGAAGGATAAAAGGTGACAGGGGCAGGAGCTGTCCCCGTGCCTCCCCAGGAAGCTGTCATGTGGGGACTCTGAGACGCTGGGGTGTCAGGTGTGGGTGTCCATGGGCTCGCTGGAGTTGACACAGTAATGCCCAAGGTCCCCTCAGGCCAGGCATGCTGAGACCCTGGGCACCTAAGTTCTGCCTCCTGGGTCATGGGTGACCCATGTTCCAGAGTGTGGCGCAGACAGGGTGCTCAGGGGACCAGGCACCAGACAGCCCTGCTACCAGGCTCAGGCCCTGCCAGACCCCTTGCACTAGCTGGTGGGTGGATCCCCCACTGAGAAAACTGGGGACAGCTCCCTAGAGGCTGAAAGGTCCCTCAGACCTGGCATCCGAGGCTGGGGACTCTCTCGGGCTCCGGCTGCTGGCTCTGCCCTGGAGGCCCAGGCTCTCTGCTCTTTCTAAAGTTCAGGCTGGGGTGAGAGATTGCCTGGTCTCTGCCCACGACTCTCTTCAGACTTGGCCAGGTCTGCCTGGTCTCTGCCCAGGTCGGCCTTCTAACTGTGGTTTCATTCTCACTGTTGCCATGAGGCTTCTACACTCCCCAGACGGCTGTGTGGGACCCCGTCCTTGCCTCCTTGCCTCACGTCACCAAACCCAACTGCCCTCTGCAAGTCTGACTGGCTTTCTGGGGGGTGCTCCAGGTCAATGTCCCACGCCTGCTGAACCCAGTGGGCCACCCGAAACCTCCCTTCTCTTACTCAGCTTCTTGCCGAAGCCCAGCTCTTGGGTTGCTGGGCTGCCAGGTCATGGCTGCAGTAGCCTTTCTGTTCCAGTGCCCAGAGTCACATCCTAGGAGAGTCTACATTGCAACAGTGGTAGGAGGGGCCGGAACTTAGGGTCAGGGAAGACATGGCAAATATCCTCAGAGGCCCGTCCAGTGAGGAATAGGCATGAGGCTCAGAAATGGTTGACTTCTACCTAGAGATGCTGAGGAAAGTGTCACAGATATCAGGAGTTTCTGTCACCTGGCAGTGTTGGGGGTAGGAGCACCCGAGAGCTGACCCCGCCCCAGCTAAGGCCGGAAAGGGCGCCAGATGTCGGGACCAGGAGTGAGGAGGGTGACAGTAGGGATGCTTGGGGGTATGATGGGACACTGTAGCAGGGGTCCTGAGAGGTTGATGACAGAGGATTCGGAAGGCTCTAGAGAAAGAGAAACTGGCCTCCACCCCCTCTGCACAGTCTATAGAGCCACCTTCCAGATTGGACAGCAAGGACCCTGCCTCCTGAGAGTCACATGTGCTCGTGTTCATGTTTGATTTAATAAAAAATAATTTCCCTTGGAAAAGTAAAACATTTTTAAAAGCTGGTCATCAAAAAAACATAGGTACATAGGCATGATTGCTGCATATTTTTCTGGTATAGCAGCATGCAGCATTCATCTTCTGAACAACAAAAACGTCTCCAAGTGTAGTTTGAGTAACACGGTTCGAGAAAGCTAAGCCCAAGGAGGAAACTGTTCCCTGCTCAATTTGTAGGGCACATATGCACCCCACACAGGGGTGCACAGGTACATGCAAGCCTCTCACGTACACACATGTGTGCTCACACATGTGCACAAGCACCTGCATTCCCCCATATACACATTGGCTCACACATGTACACGGGCACCTGTACACCCCTCATACACACACGTGTCCACACATGTACACAGGACCCAGCACACCCCTCATACACACACAGCCTCGTACATGTACAAGGACATTTGTACACCCCCATGGACACACGTGCTCACACATGTACAAGGGCACTCCCACACTCCCCCCACACACATGCTCACATGTACACAGGTACCTGCACAACCCCACATCTTCATACCTGTACATGGGTACTTTCACACCCAAATATACACCAATGTTCAGACATTTATTGGGGCACCTACCCACCCCCCACATACATACAGCAGACATACACACTCACGAGTAATGTAAAAACCTGTTTTGTTACCAGGAGGTGGAATTCATGAAACCGTGCCCGAGCTTTAGGCACAGACGCTGCGTGTCTCCCAGATGGCAGAGCCCAGGAGGATGGCAGGGTAGTCCGGCTCGCCCCCAGGGACAGGCTGGAACACTGGGTCTCTCACAGGCACTGGTGGAGCTGGAGGCAGGGGGCCAGGGAGCAGACCCAAGGGGATCCTGGTCTGGTGACATTCCTCCAACACCTGTTGGCTCCTGGCTCAGAGCCCAGGGCCCTTGGCCCACCATGCCAAGCCTGGCTGCAGTTGCTGTGTGATTAACTGGTAATGTGGAGCAGGCCAGCGGCCCCACTGACGGCTCGGCCCCTGTGATGGTGGTTTTTTATGCAGGCGCCCTGCCTGAATGAGAGGCGGCATGACGAGGCAGGCTGACCTTTATTACATGGGGGAAACCGAGGCTGTTTTCAGATTATCCTGCTTAATCCTCACCCCAGGGGGTGCTGGCCTGATTTCACCAGTAGAAAACAGCCTCCAGCACTTTCGCTCAGCATGAATTTCACAGCAAGTGCAAGGTCACCATGTCCTCCCAGCCCATGCCAGGACCAGAGCCCTGGACTGGAGCTGTGGAGTCCATGGCCATGTGCTAGCCCCCTCCTCTCCCTCGATCTCTGGGCCCCCTGCAGTCCTCAGGCCAGGCAGGAGGCTCCTGCAGCCCAGCTCTTCAGCATCGTCCTAGGGACTCAGGCCTCAGGGCTCCTGCCAGCGGCCACTGGCCACCAGCCATGGACCCCACTCCAGAGCCCGGGCAGGATGCAGCTTGCAGTATTCTGGCTCCTGTGAGGGGCCGGGCTTTGCCTTCCTTTGGGGATGTGCGCTGTCCTTGAGAAATCACCCCAAGGAGAGAGAAGAGCAGAACGGTCCTGCCGACGGCAACATGGACCCGCCATCCACAGGCTGCAGCTAATTGGGCCCGTTCCGCTCACAGAGGTTCTCATTAAATGGCTGTTCCCTGCAGTGGCTTTGTGTTATCATCGGGGCAAGGGCAGGGCAGATGGCGCAGCCTCCAGTAGAGCGGGCTCCAGGGAGCTGTGGCCTCCCCCAAGTGCAGGAGTCAGGTGTCCAGTCATGCGCAGCACAGAGGGACAGGCAGTGGCCCTGTGGTCAGGAGTTACTGCCCTCTGCTACACGCTCCACTCCCGACCTTATTCCATTTTCACTCAAATTCCATCTATTGCTTCGTTTCAAATGAGGACACTGAGGCTCAGAGAGATGGATGAGTGAGAATGGGCAGGGCAGGGCTGGTTGTAGGCTGTGGCTTCCCAAACCCGGGCTGTCCCCAGCACCAACTGCCTCTTGGCACCTGCCTGCACCAGGCACACCTCCCCAGGGTAAGCGAAGGTGACGTGTTCTCTGGTGGATGGCCTTGTCAGAAGTGTTACTGCCCAAGGATCCCTGGGGAGCCCAGGCTGCTCTCTTGCCATCCACAGCATCCCTGACTCTTCAAGGAGGCACAGTTGGCCCTGCTCGATGATGAAGAGATTGTAGTTGTGGGAAGTTTGGTTATATTCCAAATCTCACAGCTAGTGAATGGCAGAGTCATAATTCAAAACAAGATGTGTTTTACTGAAAGACTTGTTCCATTCCTGGTCAGCTTATTCATTCATTGATTCTTCCAAGAAGTCTGTGTTCTATCCTAGACTAGAATATGTGTGAGCCATACGTTTTTGCTAACAAGCAATGGTCCTGATGCTTTCTTCCAAATGAAGACATATTGCCTTGACCATCTCTGAAAGCTCGGCCGCAGGAGCCCGAGAGGGGAGCCAGGTCTGGAGAAGATTGTGTAGAAGGTTCCCACACAGTGCTGCCCTGCAAATAAAAAAACGGGCTTCCTCCTTAAATAACCAATCACATTATGCATTCTCAGGGTTTATTCCCCCTGAGAGAATCTAAAGGAAATTCATACTTTCAAAGGAAATTAAACTCTTCAAGGAAATAGTTGATTCTAGGACTGGAGCATTAAGTGTACAAGCTGAGCCCAGTGCACCTTGTATCCCCAGAGAGCAAGGGAGTGCTCAGACGCAAAGTCAGAGCAGGGCCCGGCAGGGACACAGTTGACACAGGAGTCCACTGCAAGGTGCCTGGAGGGACAATGCGCCACAGAATGAAGGCAGAACACATCCACGAATTCACACAGATCTGAATAAATGATTAAAAAAATAATCGGAGTGCAGACAAACTTCTCAGGCAGGAAAATCCTGCCTGGTGGAGTCCCCCACCTGCTAGGAGGTGGAGCGTCACTCCCTACCCCAGCCTGGGCCGCTGTGCACAGTGTGGAAAGGGAGGCCGAGTCACCTCCAGGACAGAAGCTCCCCAAGCATCATGCGGGTGTCAGGTCGCTTCACAGAGCCCCTGCCTAAACTCGTAACCCCAGTCTAATCGTGAGGACAAGCCTCAGAAAAATCCCAGGTGAGGAACATTCTACAAGGTGCCTGACTAGCACTTCTTGTAACTGTTAGGGGGACAGAACAAAGGGAAGGCTGAGAAAGCGTCCCTGCCACGTGGATCCTCAGGAGACACGAGGCCCACACGTCACGTGGGACCCGGGTAGGATCCTGGGTGGGGAAAAGACTCCAGGTGCAAACTCAGTACATTTGAGTAAATCCTGGAGTCCCTCGGTTAATCCTTAAATATTGGTTCACTGCTTATGACGAATGTGCCGCGCCCAGGTGAGGTGTGAGTGACGGGACATGTCACGCCCAGAGAGTGTCTTCACGACGTTTCTGTAAGTCTAAAACTACTTGGATATAAAAAACATATTAAAGCAAGCAAACTTTAAAAAGAAAATCTTTAAAAAACTATCTTTCACATAGTTTATTGATACTTTGTATTTAAAAAGGTAAATTAACCGCCAGGGCCTGGGTGTTGGTGTGTCGTAGGGCTTTCATAAGCAAGAGTGCACAGCACTCTCTTCACAGAAGCTGTCACTACTCTGCTTGAGGCCTTAAGGCGTTGGGGTTGGGGGAGGGGCAGGATCTACAGTTCCTCCAGTGAGGGGAAGTGAACAAGAAGCCGGACCCAGCAATGTGCACAAAGGCTCTGCGCAAGTTGGGAAACCTTGTTCACTGCTGTGGCCCCTGCCAACGCTGCAGACCACTAGGGTTTCACGTATGTGACAGGTGTTAATTCCCAGCGAACATCCCCAGGTGTCCCACAAGCTGGAGACAGCATGAGGCAGAGCTGGTCCTGTGGTCTGGCCAGAGCAGCCTGTGGTTCCACGAGAGCCACGTGGCCCCAGTGGTTCCTCAACTGGGATTTTTACGAGGCTTGTCCTCCCGATTAGACTGGGATTACAAGTTTTGGATCTGGCCTGGGAATCCAGATCCCACTTGAGGCTCCTGAGATGGCAAGGATCTTGACAGATAAGAGAGCCTGTTGAGTAAAATGCAAGGCTCTGAGACCCCTGAGTTCATATTGACGGCCCCTGAGCCTTGGGCTTCCTGCCTGGGAAATGCCAGGACACTTGAGTCAAAAAATAGAAAGATCGAAACCAAAGATGGGGCCCTCAGAATTCTCCAGAACAAGTCCAGGAAGAAAGTTGTGTTCTTTCTGCAGGAGCCATAGCTTCCAGCGGTAGGAGTCCAGCTACTGGGCCTTTCAGACAAAACAGTGCAGCCTGGTCCCTCCTCCAGCTGGGACCAGCCGGAGGCCCCTGCCTGGTTGCATCCTCTTGGACTTGGCCTGCCGTCTCTGGGTCTGCACTGGTGGGGATCCCCTTCTCCCCGTCCTGAGTCGAGACCCAGCAAGGAAGTCTTAGTGCAGGTGCAGGCCACCTGCAGCCCCAAGCTGTGCTCTGGGGACCCCTTTCCCACTTGGAGGACCCTGAGCCCATGTTGGAGGGTGCAAGGTCAGCCTCTGAATCCCCAGAACTCTGTAGAAATATAAAGATTCCACCCATGTGAGCCTCCCACTCCAGCTTTCCCACCTCCTCTGTCCGCAGGGTAGAGCACAGTCTAGCCTTGTCCTTTCTGGCCTGCTGTCCTGATGTGGCTGTCATCACAGGAGGTTCCTCTCAGTCCTTCCATCTGGCTGAAACGTGCTCCCCAGGTGGGTGCCTTTCCCACAGTTTGCTGCACCACCCTCACGTGCAGTGTGCATCAGAGCTCAGCTGACTTGTATCAGTCTGCCCTCCTGGCCTTTCTGCGCCGACCATCGGCAGAGTGGTGTGGGTCTGATTTTCCAGCCATACATGGAGAGCTGACTGTTTTCCAGTCAAGAAAAAATGAAATGAACAGAGGAGTGGGGAGCTGACTGAGAGTCTGCCACATGGCAGAAAAGCTAATGATTGTCAAACCCCAAGAGGAAGCCATTTCCTTCCCTTTGGAAGGGAAACTGAGGCACAATGAAGTGAGGACTTCTCCAGTATTGACACAGGTCATAACTGGAGCAGCCTAAATTTAAACCTAGGGTGCGGATTCCACTGCAGGACACAGCCATCGTCTACGTGGACCTGCATTCCAGGGGCTTCAGCCCAGTGGGATACAGAGAATGAAGAGCACCAGCCACTCTGGATGGTTTAAAGAAGAGATTGTGCTGAAATGCTGCACTTTCTCCAAGGAGAACTGACTTAGGAGAGCAGACATGAAAACAGAGGGCAACCCACAGACTGATGTCAGGACGAGACGTACTGTCTGCCTGTGGTAAGAGGAGCGCTTTCTCTCCTGATTCCCATGATTAGCATGCACCTTGAGCTCTTGTTACTAGCTGTCAGGACACAAATGCCAGTAAGATTGAGGTGGCCTTCCCTCACCTGGCTTGCATTCTTGTAGGGTAGACAGACATTTACCACACAATCATGTAAGTAAGTGCTAAAAAGGCATTTTAACAAGTTCTGCAGAGGAAATGAGCATGTTGCCCTCCAGGGGAGAACAGCAGGGCTTTAGGTGGGTGAGGGAGTTGGAGCTAAACAAAACTGCAGGATTGCTCTTAGCTAGACACACTCAACTCGTCCTCAGGGGAAGTCTAATGGAGGAGGGTTATGGAGGAGCACCTGATAGGGAAGGTGGGAGGAGGTGATGGAGGAGCACCTGATGGAGAGGGGAGGAGGGTGAGGGAGGAGCACCTGATGGAGAGGGGAGGAGGGTGATGGAGGAGCATCTGATGGAGAAGGGTCTCCCCTCCCCTCTCCATCAGGTGCTCCTCCCTCACCCCCGCCCGTCGCCATCAGGTGCACCTCCATAACCCTCCTCCCCACTCGATCAGATGCGCCGCCATCACCCCCACCCTGCGCCATCAGGTGGGCCCGCCGCGCC
>CAUYON010208760.1:0-15186 GCA_963573935.1 Arctocebus calabarensis | reverse complement strand
GGTGCATCTTAGCAGGGTACTGGTGAAACTTATTAAATGTAGAGTATCAATGTCTTTATATAGTGATCAAGAAAATGCCATGAAGACTATCTGTAACAGTACGATCAAAACATTTCTGAATGTATATGAATCATGCCCTATGATTGCACCAATGTACAGAATTACGATTCAATAAAATTATAAAAAAATATATGGACATGTGGAGATGAGAACAGGAAAAATGTCATGTAAGACAAAGGCAGAGATTGGGGTATGCATCTGTAAACCATGGAGTGTTACAGATTCCAGTAAAGCATCAGAATTGAGGGAAGGGGCCTGGGATAGATCATCCCCCCATAGCCCTCAGAAAGGTGCCAAAGATGACACTACCATGTTTGACTTTTAGCCTTCAGGCTATGAGGCAATACATTTCTGTTGTCTCGGCACCCTGTTTTGTCACTGTGTTACATCAGGCCTAGGAAAGTAATACAACAGGAGCATCCCCAGCCTGTACATATGGACCTGTGTTCCCTGGTGGCATGATGGCTTCAGCTGGACAGTTCCAGTGTCCAGAGGGGAAAGTGGTGTTCTTCACTCAAACAAAACTCTTTAGTGTCTATCTTAGAGAAGAAAAAGTAGGATTCTGTTTTGTTCTTTAACTGGGTAAATAGAGGGTAAATTAGCCCAACTCCTAAAGAAAACAAACACACCCTCTCATAAGAGCACATCATTTGGTGGTGAGATCAGGATAGACAGCAAGGTGTTCATGGAGTTTCTCTAGGGCTCAGAGGCTCTCCTTCTAACCCTTTATTTTGCAATGTCTTTTACATTAAGTTTGGTCTTCTATCCGCAAGCCCTAAACTCATGTGTTTTCTCAGGTTCTTTGATCTCAAGAAGAGAGTAATTCTTCTATGTAACAACAAACCATTTGTCTAGCTTCCTCCGAGATGAAGCTTCCCATATAAGCCAATGTTCCAGAGTCCTGATACTTATGCTTAAAGTTGCTATTCTAATATTTAAAATTTCAATAGATTCAAATGGAATTATGTCTAAAATATATCAGACAAGCTCAGGCAAGGCATTCTTATTTCCTTAAGTAGCATTTAACCCATCACAATGGCTTAAGATCATTATAATTAATAGGAGTTAGTATACTTTGCTGTAACACAGATAGTTTCTCACTGTTTTCCCTGCCCCAAGCAGAATCTGAACTGCTGTATTCGGTGAGGTTTTAGTTGGGAGTGTGGGAGAGTGTTCAATTATCCATTTTGGCATAATGACCCACCCCCAAACTTAGTGGCTTAAAACCATAATTTATTATTTCTCCTAATTTCATTAGTCAGGAATTCCAGCAAAGCTCATCCAGCCAGACCCTCAACACCATGTGACACCAACTGGGATCATCTTGCAGCTGCTTTCAACAGAGAGCCTAGCTGTGGCTGGGATGTCCAAGATAGCCTAACATCCTCTGGGGCCTCTCTCTCTTTTTTTTTTGCATTTTCTTACAGCCTGGTGTCCAGGCTCCAAGAGTGAGAAAACAGATCTTGCCAGTCCTCTGAAATTCTCTGGGCTCAAGAGTTTCTGTCACATTCTATTAGTCAAAGCAATCCTCAAGGTCATCACTAGTTTAAGAAGAGGAATAGTCTCTGTTTTTTAATATGATAAGTGGCATGCTTTATAAAGGATGGAGGATTTTTGGCAGTCATATTTGCAGACTGCCATTATAGAGACTTTATGGCACTAGATGACATATTAACCAGAATCTGTTCTAGAAGTCACCTCTATGAACCACTGTTTACTCCACTATGGTCACTAAAGTTATTAAATAAGAAAACACCACAGCCATCAGAGAATCAGATTTTGACAGCTATGTGGCCAACTTGGGAAAGACCAATGGGCCAGACATTTAGGCTTGTGAACTAGGTAGTATCTTCCATCTTTCCCTTTGTCCTGGATCTAAATCTTCATAGAAGAAGGAAATCAAGGTCAGAGAGCCAAGATGCTTACTACCTACCCAGATGTCTGGTAATAAAAAATGGAGAAAACATCAAAAACAAATCCCAAAAGTCTCCTCTGTTGGCAGGATAAGAAAAGAGGTAGAAGAGGCTAGGGAGAGATAAAAAAATCTCCTGCCTAACACCTTTATTTCTGCTTCACATCTTCTTTGAGTAGAGAGTCTTCAGTTGTCAATTCTTTGTGCGATGGGTGTATCTCCTTTTGGTCAAATCTTGCACATGTTTTCCATTTGTGGTTATGGATTTGCTGTGGGAAATTGGGAAGTGACTTCTAATGTGCCTAACTGAAGGGTACAATAAACTTCAACAAAGAAAAAACATTGTTTCCTAAGGGAAGGCGTGTATAATGCCTAAACATTTAGTTATTTGTTTTGGCAAATAGTGACATGTTAGTTTCCTTTTAGGTTCTCATGTATATGTTTTAAAACAGTTTTTATCATCATTGCCTCAATCCTCAGGATCACTGCTGGAAATATGAAAAAGCACAAACTCCTAGTTCTGCTTTATCCCTCATGAGATTTCAGGGTATTGGTCATGGAGAAAGAGAGAGAAGGGTAGAGAGAGTGACAGAGAGTAAAAGAAAGAGACAGAATAAAAGAGAAAGAGAAATACAGGGGAAAGAAAGAAAAAAGTGACTTTATTCTGAAGATATAGGAGGAAACCAATATCTTAGACTACATTTCAAAAATGGAGAATGAACCAGGTGGCCTAAATTTTGATGGAGCAATATTTTCAAGAACAGATCAGCTGTAAGTTTATAGAGGTAAGGAAGGTATATAAAAAGGAAATACTTAATTTCACATTATTAATAATGAAAAATACTGATTTGAGCGTAAGACAGTGGTAGGTAGAATTGTGTTGACTGGCCTGGAAGTAGCCAAGGGTACCTACCAGGGAAGAGAGGAACAAAAGGTCTGGCCAGAAGAATGGGGGAATTCTGGAGGCTGCTGCTTAGCAAAATAAGGCGCTCAATTCATGTTGGAAAGGCAGGTAATTCCTCTGTGTAGATCCATGTGAACGGGTAATATGAGCATTGGTGGTGCCAATTTTGTTTTGGCAATAGCAAAGCCAACCTCAAGCTCCCCTGAAGCCAGTGCTACTGACATTGTTGGCATGGTGTTCTGAGAAGCAGTCTTATTCTCATTTTTTCTCTCCATCGTTTCTTGATGTCTAGGCTTTGGAAGACAAGCTAGATCATAATTTGGGACATAGTAGACTTCCAGGCCTCTATTCTGATGCTGATTGAATATTGAGAATTAATATCTTGGTTGTTAATATTTAGCTGTCAGAGTAGCCCAACATGTTGGTGAGGGAGGGGTTGAGGAGAGGGTTATAGAGGAGGAAAGCTTTGGCTTTGACCCACAAACTCACAGAATGATACTCAGACAGTACTTTGAAAATTACAAAGGAAGAAACTGAGGATAAGAGATTAGTTATTTTTTTTTAAGGGTCTCAGAGAAACTCCTATGGAACTAGAACTGGGCTGAGCTCAAAACCCCTCACTGTTAGTGCTAGCGAGTGAGGGGTTTTGAGCTCACTAGTGCTTTCTTCTCTGCACTAGTTTTTTTGAGGTCAAGCACCATTACATTTGTAAGAGGTTAAATTTGTCACTTTGGGCAAGGAAAATGAGGGTAGTGTTTAGATTCTCGTTTTACCTATTCAGAAAGTTAAATGGAGAGTCATCTTTGTACTTACATAAAATTGTGAAGTTGACCCAGTTCTCCTTTCATGTGCTTTTACAAATTTTAATCACCATTAGAAGGTAGTATGTTAAAAGAAGGAACACCCATCTTCCAAGTGTCTATAAGTATTCAGCAAATGTGGAAGATGACTGTCTAACCAGACATATTGAAATTGTCTTCTTTCTTAGTTGACGAAGAACCCCCAAACATGGATAAGTGTTTTGAAGTACAGAATAAGATAGGCAAAGACTTATATGTGATGGTTTAAATATATTAGAAATGATATATTGAGTTTTATGACTAATTTTTAATTTCTAAATTTGCAAATCATTGCTAAAGTATATGGGCTGATAATAACCTACATGCCTCATCATGTTGGCTGGAGCTATTAGGGATCGTTTCACTGAGGAAGTGAGACTTGAGAACAGAAGGTAGAAAAGGAGTCAGGGTATCCTGGGAGCTTTGAAAATCATGAGAGTGCTTTGTCTCTTGAGCTAGAGAGAGGATCCATAGATGCTCACTTTATTGTGATTCTTTATAAGTTACAGATATTTCACATATGTTCTTTTGTGTCTGCTCAATATTTCATCATCTTCTGAAAACCAAACAAAAATAAAAAAGCAGATAAAAAGAATTTTTAGTGGGAAGAACAGGGACACTGGTGCACAGGGGTCTATGAGCCAGCCATTTGAATAAAAGGTGAGAGTCCTGTAGGAGAGAAAGTGGAAAGGAAGAGACATGTGAAAGATAAGACAGGGATGAGGGCTTCCTGGTGAGGAACCATCCTGGGTGTCAGGCATGAAAATGCCTGCTTTGTTTTGACCTCTGAACTAAAGTGGTAAAATTGAAGTGCAAGGTAATATATTAAGTAGAAGTCAGCAACTTTTTTCTGTAACAGGGTTGACAGCAAATATTTTAGATTTTACAGGCCACACAATCTCTGTGGCAACTATTCAACTCTTCTTTTGTGGAGTGAAGGCAGCCATACACAATGCCTAAACAAATGTGCCCCTCTGTTCCAATGCAATTTTATTTATAAACCCTAAAATTGGAATGTTTTCCACATATCATAAAATTTATTCTTTTTGAATTTTTCCCCAAATAGTTAAAACAATTCTTCTTAGATTGTGGGATGCACAAAAACAGGAAGTGGTTCATATTTAACTCAAGAACTATTATTTTTCTACCCCTGTGTTAAGTGACTGTGAGATGACCATGAGAAGAATTAATAAAGTGAGTAAAACTGAGAATACACTTTGAAATGTTGTCTTTGGACTAATTTTTTTTTTCTTCGTCTTCTTCACTCCCCTTCAAGATTCAGCTGAGTTCTTACTTTCTTCCAATATACTGTTATCTTTCTTACAGACATGTAACTCACTACATGCATACTAATAGTGTGTTTTATCCTCTTCATTCAATTGTTTTTGCTTTTTTGGCATAGCTTGTACTGAGACCAACCAAAATGCTATCTTTCCTTCTAGCACTATGCTGAATACATGGCCTGTGGCCTACAAATATTCAATGTGGTGTGTGTAAAGGATAACTACAAATTAGGGTTCATTCTGAAGTAACCAAATTCTTCTTTAATCATCTTGTGCAGTGTGTCCCCAAATTGTACTAAACTTACAAATTAATCCATATAAACTGCAGGCGTGAATGTAGGTGAGCCTACTGACTGCAATCCTAGCAAATAAAAAAGATCTGCATTCAGATTACATTGTGGTTAATCAAGTCCTATGTAACATTCCCTATCTTGTCAGGACAAACAGAAACTATTTTAGATATTTCAAATGGAGTAAAACAAAGTTAGAAATGTAATTTATAGGCTCTCTGCTATGACAGTAGAAGGGAGAGTATGTGAGAGCAAGTTGGGAGCTGGTGACAGGGATACTCAGTGGCATAGTCCATCCCTTTGGCATTCATACATGTCACCTTCTGCCTATGGTTCAATTTTTATATAATGATATTAAAAAGAATTTGCTTCTATCTAAGAGACTACAACTAACTCTCACACGAGTGAAGATTTACTCTCCCTTTCCTAAAAAGTGGAGACATAAAATCTTATCAATCACTTTAACTATCTTTGAGCATTAACAGCCAGTTCAGGCATCTGAAGATTAAATTGTAAAGCTAATCATCACCAATACTCCTGACACAAAAATACAGGGAAAAGAGACAGTGGGAAACTTATTAACATATACAGATATATGTATAAAAACATGGAAGGAAACGCTGTTATTGCTCACTTCTGAAAGTGATAGTGTGTAGTTGGTATTTATAACTTCCTTATTTTACTACCCATTCATTCCACATTTTCTTTGTTCCCAACCACAATCTCAGTTTTTTGAATTCTCTCCCTGGTGGCTAATCCACACTTTATTTCCATAAGTTTGAGTCTTTAGTAGATCTTATTTTGTTGGGTTGGTGTGTTTTTCAATTTATTATTAGAGTTAGATATAGCAAAAGAAGCCTCTAAGTTTCACCTACAGAATGAGATCTGTTGTTAGTACTAGAATTCCTGGACTCTTGAACCCCCAGTTCATCCCCATTTGGCAGAGGACAAATAACTCTGTGTTCCAGGGTCCCTCTCCCTGTGCCTGCCCGTGCTGTCCCAACATGTGATAGGTGACTTTTCTTCCCTAATTAAACATTTGGAGCTGTGAGTCATTTGTAATGATTTATGGCAGCTGTGCTTTTGCCAATCTTACACAGTATTTTTCTTATTACTTAATTGTTTTAGCAGTGCTTTAGCCAATAGTTTCTGAGTTCTGAAAACAGGAAACAGAAGTCTTCTATTATAGACGCCTGCCTAATTAGCTCAGAGGCTGTCTAATGGGTGCTATTAAAAATGCAAATGAGGCGTGATCAAACAGTGAAAAGTTTGGTCTTGACAGAATATACTAATGCATTTCCCACCCCCCCTGCAAATTCTACCACTATCCTGAGTATAGATTCCTCCCTTCCTTCCTAACCACCTTTCCTAACCATGTGAAGTGATTTTTTTTTTCTTGTTGACTGAACTCTTCCTTCCTCATGTGGACTGGATTATAACTTGGGAAGAGTTCTTAGAGCAGCTTCTCAACCTGTGAGTTGCAACCCACAGGAACTGTATTAAAGGGCCACGGCATTAGAAAGATTGAGAACCACTGTCTTAGAGAAACTATCCTTATTTCCTGCTTCTCTGTCTAATGGGGAACTTGTGATCTTGGGACCACACATGGCCTTCTGGATTCTTCATTGTGGCTGTTTGACTGGATCCAAATTTTACAGAACAAATCCTTTTATTAAAAGGGGTACAGCAAAGAAAGATGCTGCTTTTCTTATCTCTTTTGGTGCTTAACAAAGAGCAATCTGAAATCAGAAGGTTGCAGGTTCCCCAACTCTGGTAGTGGTTTTCACACTTTGGCATGTATCAAAATCAGGTGGAGAGTGTGTTAAGACAGAGTCCTGGGTCTCTTCTCAGAGTTTCTAATTCAAAAGGTCTGAATAGCCTGTGAGCTTGCATATCTAACAAGTCTTCAGAGGATGCTAATGTTGCAGATCTATGGAGCCCTGTTTGATGACCACTGGTATAGTGGCTTCTTGCCTCTACTTTGAGTTCCAAAGCTTCTGTTTTCTTTTCCTTCCATGCCATCATCCATTGGGCTTTTTCTTGATTAATAATCTAGCATGGCTGAGTTAAAACTAAGAGATGACTCATTGTAATGGCTTCTCTGACTCTTTCATCCTACATTAAGGTTATATGCATGCCATTGTAACCACATTGCCAGTCAGTGAGGAGTGGATCTAGATTGGGGGCCGTCTAATGATTATGTAATTGGATGATCCTCTTCAAGAGAAAGAATAAAAAATACATAAAGTTGAGTAAGGAATCCCAAAGTTTCATAGTTATTTTGCTCCTGTACCACATTACACTGAATTATCTGATTCTTTGCATACATCTCTCATCAGAGAGTGAGTTCCTCATGCAGTAGGATTGCATTTTATTTCTCTCCATGGCCCTACGCACTTTATAGTATCTAGCAAATAGTGCATAATCCAGAGTTTTATTGACTTAATCTGTTTATATCACTTAAACATGAGAAACCTCATGCTGGCCTTCTCTAGGCTCTTCTCTTTTCCACTGAGATGTGATTTCTTACCTTCCCATGTGACCATTCCTTGACCACATTCCCCACCACTGTTCCCACTGTTACATGTTGGAACCTCATTTCTCTTCTCACTTTTCCCAAGCACATATGGCTCTTTCATGGCTCCTTGCATTTGTGTTTTTCCCCTTTATGACCTGCAGAATTTTTACTCATTCAAATTCCATTTCCAGTTTGAAATGCTCCCTGAGTCATTCTGCCAGACAGAGTCCTGCAGTTCTTTGCTCAGACATCTCCTATAGCATGTTTCAGTTCTTTCTGCCTGATGCTTCCCTACTGGGGTAATGTGGAAGGCTGTGTGGGCTGCAGACAACTCAGCTAACCATGCTTGGTTGCTCAAACTTCATTTATGATAATATGTGTTTTACCACTGTTTACCACTGTTAATTCATAATAATATGAAGAAATGAATGAATGAAATTATTCTTGCTAACAGTGTTTGGAAGAGGGGGTTTTGCTATACACAGCCAAGATCTGTTTGTGTACACTGCCCACGTTTGAGTGAGAGTCCAAGTCCAGTGAGATGGCCTCACGCTTATCCCCAGTTTGCTCCTGGCAGGGACTTAAAAGTCCAGTATATTTTCTTTCCTTTTTCCCCTCTGCCTACTTCCAACTCTGGGCCCCCTGTCTTTTCTCTGCTTGGAGAGAAGGACTTGAACTGGCTCTTAGGTTCTGGGACTCCTACCTTAGCTGTCCTCCTCTGTGCTGTGGGCCAGGGGATGGCAGAGGAGGTAGGATGAGGCTATGCTGCTGCCACTCTGTCTGAATGGTGCAGCAGCTGGGATCTAGCCTCAGAACCTTTGGGAACAAGTAGAGCCTTCTGAACATGAGACCTCATAGAACAATGTTCTCCAAATTCACTGGATTCCCTGGACAGCCAAGTGCTGTCTTTCCATCTTTCCATCAGTGCATGAATTGGAAGCATCCCATAACTTGCAGTTCCCACTGCCATTGCTCAGTGCATTTGAGTATTCTGGGGAAGGTTCCAGCTCTCTAAGTCTACTGGCCTCTGGCTGTTCCTTTGCAGCAGGAATATAAAAGGAGGCAACGGGGAGTCCACAGGAAGTCCGGCTATGTCACAGACTTCCTCTGGTCCAGGCTGAACTTCAGCCTGGCTCTTAAGCAGCGATCTCCTAATCTTCTCCATCTCAGAGTCTGGATTCCTCTAGGTAGAAGTTTTGCCTCCTTCACTCTCTGCTTCCTGCTGGGAATAACCATTTCCCCTATTGTACTTGCCAGATAGAATTCTCTTCTTTTTTTGTTAGTAGTTTTGTCTCACAGACAGGTGGAGCTGTGCTTCTGTAGCCCAAGCAGGGGATTCTGAGCTCACAAACTCACTACCTCATAACTGCTCTGGTAAGCAGGCTGCCAAGGGTGTCCCAGGGGAAGCAAGAACACCATAGATACTGAGGGCAAACCCACTGCTGCCCCAGTCAGAGTGTGTATTCCAGAATAAAGGCTGCAGGTGCCCTTGTTCTAGAACCACTGCTGTCCTCACCGGCCTTGAGCCCCTGCTAGTTGCAACCCGCTTCAGTCTCTAGTACCAATGACCCTGACACCATTACTTGGACAATTAGGATGTCTCTACTGAACAGGATTTATCCCATTTGAGCTTGGGAAGAAATTGCACATCATGCAGAAAGAGTGAACAGTGATCCTATGTGGAGAGTTGTTTGGCCGTCAGTGGGAGGGCATGGGAGAGCCATCAGTGGCTCCCAGAACTACTCTTCCTTTGTAGCAGCTGATGTTTGGTCCTGAACAGTTTGCAAGTATATAGTGGTTCAGTGGTTCTTTAGGTCTTTGAGGTGGGGCCAGGCTGGGGTCCTTCTTGATGGGCTGCTCCCACTTTCCCATTCCCACTGTTCTCAGCCACTGATCACGGTGCTAACCACTCCCTCCTGATTTGCATTCCTTTTTTTCCCTATGTTCTTCTCTCTGGGAAAGCACTGTCCAGAATTGACAGCCTCAGAGGTGTCAATGGCTCCAAGATAAGGCAGAATCACAGAGAGAAGACACCCCCACCTGCACTGCTCTAGGACACTGACAATTACAGACCCTCACAGCTGGAAGGAATCATCTTCCCCAAATGCTTGCTTCCAGGGTGAAAAAGACTAATTTGGCACCTCTGTCTGGGGCTACAAGAGTTATTTTTGCCCTGGAAGTTTAATACTGGCCTATTGGTAATTATAGGAAAAAAATGACATGAGAATGATTTTTTTTATCATTTGAGTATTATATTTTGAATTTACTTTTTAGTTAGACATAACTCTTGCGATCATACCTCTATGATTATAGCAGAAAAAGGCCCCCATGGTCCACAAGCCTATGATTTCCACTTTGTTTCTATCACCATAACTGGCAATATTTCTCTGGAGACTGCAGAGAAATGATGTTATTTAAATGCTTGTTTTGCTGGGTGCTATTTCCATTCATGGAGCGGACTTGAGGTCAAGGCACACAAGGGCCTGATAGATCTTCTTGTTTGGTTCTTTATTTAGTACACTCAGAGCATTTACTGTCAGTAGCTTTCAGGGACTCCCTACTGCCCACAGATCAGAATCCCCTTTCCTCTATTAGGCCTGCTATCTCCTTTGCAATCCAGAGAGTTCACTCTCTGTCTCAGTCAGTCTGTTATTTTTTTATTCATTTCTCCATTCATTCCATAAACATGAATTCACTGCCTCTTTCACTACCTGTCTGAGATTCTGGGGATGTATGTAAACAAGGATAACACAGGCCTCTATTCTTAAGGTTCTGATAATCCATGGGAGGAAGGCAATGATGTAAATCAAAACCACAAGAAGCCATGCCTGTGTCACCTTTGCAGAGGTCTGCTAAGGGCAGAGCAAGACACGAGAAGGAAGAGATCTATTGCACTCAGGAATGGACTTGGAAGATGTCCCAGAAAGGTTGCATGGAGGAAGTTGCTCCAAGGTGTTACTACATAAGTGTGGAGGAGCCCTTTCAGCTAGAGGAAGTGTCATATACATGGACATAGACAGATAATGACAACGGTGGACTCAGGAACTGCAAGCCATAGCATAGGTAGCCAAAAAAAGGCTGAATGAGAGGGCAAAGGCCACAGTATGCCACTGATGGATGCCAAGTGTGTGAGTGGACAGGCTCAAAGCCTATAATTATGTAAAAAATGGTGCCGTGGATACTTGGGGGAGCAGCACATCTATAAAAATTATTTTAAACATAAAAAAGATGAATAGCTTAGAAAACACAGACTTTGCTCAAAATGTACTGATTGATATAATCTTGGAAAATTAAAGAGAAATTTAAATGTGCATTTGGCAAACTAGTAGAAATAAAACCCATAATTTTTATTTATAGAGACCCACAGGAAATATAAGCAGGTAGATTGTATCTGTAGAAGCAATGAATGCCTAAAAAGTAGACAGCTTGTAAGATGAATTAAGAGAAGATATATATTATTCCAATAATTATAAATGTGTTAATAACCAATATTAAAAGGGATAACTTTCCTATAGGGTTAGGAATAAAATTAAGAAAAATAATCCATTAAACAAGATAGAAAGAAAGAAAAGTTAGAAATCAAAAGATAAAAAAGATAAAACAGGAAAACACCAAATAGGAAATTAGTCTTGAAACTATTAATATCAGTCTATACATAATTAAAATAAAAAGCACTAAGGGTCAAAGAGAATTTATCAGATGTGAAAGTATTGCTTTCACAGGAATCAATAAGGTGTAACCTGTTGATTACACTCTGTTGTAACAGACAACTTCTCTAGTAGACTCTTCTTTTGAAATCATTTTAGCTATGAGAGGAAGAAGAGAAATGGCACAGTAAATATGTGTGCTATTTGTCAAGGGAGGAGGGGTTAAAATATATCTAATATGTTCCTTTTGGAAGGATGTTTGGAGAATACTTAGAGATCTAAAAATGACCTGCCATTTGATCCTATAATTCCTTTACTAGGTATATACCCAGAAGACCAAAAATCTCATTATAACAAAGATATCTGTACCAGAACGTTCATTGCAGCCCAATTCATAATTGCTAAGTCATGGAAGAAACCCAAGTGCCCATCGATCCATGAATGGATTGATAAATTGTGGTACATGTATACCATGGAATATTATGTAGCCTTAAAGAAAGAAGGAGACTTTACCTCTTTCATGTTTACATGGATGGAGCTGGAACATACTTCTTCTTAGCAAAGTATCTCAAGAATGGAAGAAAAAGTATCTAATGTACTCAGCCCTACTATGAAGCTAATTTATAGCTTTCATTTGAAGGGTATAACCCAACTAAAGCACAAGAATATGGGGAAAGTGGCAAGGGAGGGGAGAGGAGGGGGGATGTTGGGGTAGAGGGAAGGTCATTGGTGGGGCCACACCTACGGTGCATCTTAGAAGGGTACAGGCGAACCTTACTAAATGCAGAATACAAATGTCTTCATATAATAACTGAGAAAATGCCATGAAGGGTCTGTTAATCAGTTTGATGAAAATAGTTCAGATTGTATATGAAACCAGCACATTGTACCCCTTGATTGCACTATTGTACACAGCTATGATTTAGTAATAAAGATAATAGAAAAAGAAAAAATAATCAACATTACTAGTCACCAGAGAGATACATATCAAAATTACAATAAGATATCTTCTCACCCATGTTAAAATGACTTTTAACTGGCAATAATGAATGCTGGTGAGGATGTAGAGAAAGGGGTACCCTTCTACACTGCTGGTAGAATTAAAAAATTGGTGCAACCAATATAGAGAACAATGTGGCAGTCCCTCAAAAAACTAAAAATAGAACTACCATTTGGCCCAGCAATCCCATTGCTGGGCATACCTCCAAAAGAGGGAAATTCAGTATATCAAAAAGGTGTATGCAATTCAACATTTATTGAAGAATTATTCACAATAGTCAAGATTTGGAATCAACCTAAGTGTCCATCAACAGATAAATAGGTAAAGAAACCTGGAACATATACACAATGGAATATTATATAGCCACCAAAAAGAATGAAATCCTGGCATTTGCAAAAACATAGATGGACATGGAGAACATTATGCTAAGGGGAATAAGCCAAGCACAAAAAGAGAAATCTTACAAGTTCTCACTCATATGTGGGAGTTAAATATTAAAAACAATTGATCTCATTGAGACAGAGAGTAGAGTGCTGGTTACCAGAGACTGGAAGGGTAATGGGGGATGGATATTGGGTGCAAAAAATATAACCAGATAGTTAGAATGAACAAGAGGGACTCTACCTAACAAATGCAAACAATGTAACCTAATTGACTGTACCCTCTCATTAACTTGAAATGAAAGAAAAACATAAAGAATGAACAATGTTTGATAACACAACAATATGACTGTAATCAACATTAAGTTAGAGTATACTTTAAAATAACTGAAAAGTAGAATTATGATATTACTAACACAAAGAAATGATAAATGCCTGACGTGAATACTCTAGTTGCCCTGTTTTATAAATTCACACTGCATGCCTATATCAAAACATCACATGTACCCTACAAAGATATACAACTACTATATACTCATAATAATTAAAAATATAAAATGTTTTTAAAGGAAAGCAAAGGAAAAACTGGAGAACCCTCTGTCATGTTTTTTGTAGTCTTTTTTATATCTTTATTCTTTGTGCTTCTTCCTTGTTCTCTCAGTGACCAAATTCATCCTTACTGACTGACAGAAACAAGTTAAAGTCAATCCTTCTTCAAACAACCTGTCTTCTCACCTATCTCCTGTCCCTACTGGTCAGGCAGCACATAGCCTTAGGTGAGCTCTCCTGAATTTATAAGGCCCATGTGATCTTTTCTTCCCTTTCTGCTCTTCTTTTCTTCCTTCCTTCCTCCTTTCCCTGTTTTCAGGATATTATAGGGGGTACACGTGTTTTGGTTATATAAATTGTTTTTGTAGGCATTGAGTCAAAGTTATATCTGCCCTTTACCCAGACAGTGTGCACTGTATCTCTTAAGTATGAATTTACTGATCCTCTCCTTCCCCATTTCACTTTATTTGATTTTCATTGAGTTTTACTTCCACATGTGCACATAAGTATTTACTGACTAGTTCCAATTAGCATTGAATGTAGGTGATGTTTGCTTTCTATACTTGAGATGCTTCACTTAGAAGAATGATCTCCAGTTCCATGCAGGTTATTACAAAATATACAGGATCACCATTTTTTATGGCTGAGTAGTACTCCATGGTATACATATGCTTCTTTTGTTCCTTCTTTTTCTTTTGAGATAGAGTCTCATTATGTCTCTCTCAGTAAAGTGTCATGGCATCCCAGCTCACAGCAACCTCCAACTCTTGGGCTTAAGCAATTTTCTTGCCTCAGCCCCCAAGTAGCTGGGACTACAGGTGCCTGCCACATGCCTGGCTATTTTTTTTTTTTTTTGTACTTGTCATTGTTGTTTTAGCTGGCCCTGGGCCAGGTTTGAAACCCCCAGTCTCGGTGCATGTGGCTGGCACCATAACCATTGTTCTATGGGCGCCCAGCCAAACATACTGTTTTATAAATCCATTCATGTATTGGTGGGAACTTGGGTTGTTTCCACATCTTTGCAATTGTGAATGGTATTGCTTTACACATTCAAGTGCCGGTGTCTTTTATATAAAATGTTTTTCCCCCTTTTGAGTAAATACCTAGTAGTGGGATAGCTGGACCAAATGGTAGGTCTACTTTTAGTTCTTTGAGGTATCTCTCTACTACTTTCCATAGAGGTTATACCAGTTTGCAGTCCCAACAACAGTGCATAAGTGTTCCTCTCTCTCAATATCCACACCAACATCTGTTGTTTGGGACATTTTGATAAGTGTGTTCCTCACTGGAGTTAGGTGATATCACATTGTAAATTTGATTTGTATTTCCCTGGTGATTAGAGATGTTGAGCATTTTTCCATGTCATTTTAGGCCATTAGTATATCATTTGAAAAATTTCTGTTCATGTCTTTTGCCTACTTTTTAATGAGGTTGTTTGCTTTTTCTTGCTGATTTACTTGAGTTCTTTGCAGATTCTGGTTATCAATACTTTGCCCGATGAACAGTGTGCACACACTTTCTCCCTTTAAAGTTGTCTATTTGCTCTATTGATTATGTCCTTAACTGTGTGGAAACTTTTTTTTTTTTTTTGAATTCTTTTTCAAGTCCCCATTTTTAATGCATATAATGTTTTTCTTTTTTTTCTTTTTCTTTCTTTCTTTCTTTTTTTTTAATAATTTTATTGAATCATAATTATGTACATTGGTGCAGTCACAGGGCACGATTCATATACATTCAGAAATATTTTGATCATACTGTTACAGATATCCTTCATGGCATTTCCTTGATCACTATATAAAGACAT
>CAUYON010208757.1:0-31768 GCA_963573935.1 Arctocebus calabarensis | reverse complement strand
GTGGCTGGCGCCTTAGCCTGTTGAGCCACAGAGGCCAAGCCTCAAATCTTTTTTTTTGAGGCTTTCCCTGGATAGAGTGCAATGGCATCACAGCTCACAGCAACCTCTAACTCCTGGGCTCAAGTGATTCTCCTGCCTCTGTCTCCGTAGCTGTGACTATAGGCACCCGCCACAATGCCCGGCTATGTTTTGGTTGCAGCCATCATTGTTGTTTGGCGGGCCCGGGCTGGATTTGAACCCTTCAGCTCAGGTGTATGTGGCTGGAGCCTTAGCCGCTTGAGTCACAGGCACTGAGCCCATGGCCTTGACTTTTTAATTTATACACATGTGAGTATGTCTGGGTTTGTGAGTCTCATTGAAAGACACCCCCAAGCATTTTATTGAACAAGATGAATTGCAGCTAAAAATAAAGAAAAAGAAAGCTAGCTATTCACTCACCACCCCTGAAAGAGAAAAATAAGTCCTATAAGCACAATACCATGCCGCTCCCTCTAAAATAACCTCTTTCCAATCTGCCTGAAGAAGGAAGGCTCTGTGTGCACCAAGAATCACTTATTTTCTGCAAGGACAAAAGATTTCCGAGAAGCACGTGCCTTCCTGACTACTGACCCACTTCTGGATGCCATCCCCACTGCAGTGGTTTCCAGAATATTACCAGGGTGCCTTTCCCGCTATTCAGTCTACGTTGGAACTTACATTGTCTTTAAAAGTCACAAATAGCCAAGTTGCTTAATGTAATCTGATGTTCTGACAACCTCACTTACACTCAGGCTAAATTTAAAGGTCACCATTGCAGGGAAATAGCGGTAAGAGAATCAAAGTGCACCGAAACATGGATTTCACAGATGTTTCCTCATTTTGAAACTCTTACTCCACAAAATAGAGGCAAAATGGCCCATGAGTTTAAAAATATGGTGGTGAATCTGTTTCTTGGGAACCAGATAGCTCCAGGAAAAATTGTCAAATAGGTAGACGCTGATGCGAAATGGCCATAGTTTGTCTTAGATCTTCTCTGGAATATTGTGGGCATTTATATTTTTCTACCTGTATTTATTCAATACCTTCTATGTGTTAAGAACTATGCCAAGCCCTGTGATCAGATGGTACAGGGAACAAATGGTCCCTGGTCTTACAGAGCTCACAGTTTAGCAGGGAAGAAAGACATGGAAATAAATAGTTACAATAATGTGCAGTGAAGGTGCACACAGCAGGGGGCCCTGGAGCAGGGTAAAGGCATGTGTGGACAGAACCTTTCCCCCAATGAAGTAAAGCTTTACGGAGAGCCAGCATAGGACTAGAAGAAAAGTGTTTTAGGAGAGGGGACGTGTGATACAGATAAGAGGGGACAGCATGGCTAGGAACCAGGAGAGGAAGAGGAAAAAGAGAGGCCACAGGTGGCAGTAAAGATACTGTGGAGTGGGGCTGGAAAACTACATGGGTCATTATCAAAGTTTTGAGATATACAAACATCAAGAAAAGTAAATCTTTAAGGATGGAAACAAATGAAGCCCTCCCAGCAACACCCTTAAGCTGAGGAAGTTGAAACTGGCACAGGTGAACCAAAAAGGGTGAGGTCAATGGTGTTTCTTGGAACTGAAAAACTGGACCATAACATGGTCTCTGTGTGTGTGTTTGTATGTGTCTCTATGTGTGTATTTGTATGTCTCTGTGTGTGTCTCTGTGTGTGTGTTTGTGTGTGTGTGTCTCTGTATGTGTGTTTGTATCCAGAACATTTTCTTTATCCGTCATGAGCTGGTAGGCATTGAGGTTAATTCCACATCTCTGCAATTGTAAATTATGTTGAAATACACATTTGAGTGCAGGTGTCTTTTTTTGTAAAACAACTTCTTTTCCTTTGGGTAGATACTCAATAGTGGATTGCTGGATCAAATGATAAATCTATGTATATTTCTTGGAGGAATCCCCAGACTGTTTCGTGTAAAGGTTGTACTAAGTTGCAGTCCCACTAACAATGTATAAGTGTTCCTTTCTCTCTGCATCCTTGTCAACATCTATTGTTGTTTGATTTTTTAAATAATGGCCTCTCTGATGGGGTAAGCTAGTATGTGGTTTTAATTAGCATTTTTCCTGATGATTAGTGATGTTGGGATTTTTTCATATATTTCTCGGTCATTTGTCTGTCTTCTTTTGAAAAACTTCTGTTCATGTCTTTTGCCCACTTTTTAATGAGGTTTCTTTTTTTCTGATTTGTTTGAGTTCTCTGCTGATTCTTGATATTAACCAACAGAGCATGGTACTGGCATAAAAATAGACACATAAACCAAAAGAATAGAACAGAGAACCCAGAAATTATTCCACATATTTACTGTCAACTGACTTTTGCAAAGGGGCTAGGAACATTTATTGAAGAAAGGATGATATGGTCAATAAATGTTCCTAGGAAAACTAGATATCCAAAGGCAGAAGAATAAAATTAGACTCAAGTTCAGATTTCAGAGCAAATTAGTTCTGAAAGTAAATTTTTACTTTTTAAGAAAAACCAGGCTTGGTTCCTATAGCTAAGTGAGTAAGAGCACAGGCCACATACACCAGGGGTGGCGGGTTCGAGCGCAGCCTGGGCCTGCTAAACAATAATGACAACTGCGGGGTGGGGCCTGTGGCTCAAAAGATTAAGGCCCCTGCCCCATATGCCAGAGGTGGCGGGTTCAAACCCAGCCCTGGCCAAAAAAAACCGCAAAAAAAAAAAAAAAAAAAAAAAATAATTACAACTGCAACCTCCAAATAGCCGGGAGTTGTAGCCGGCACCTGTAGTCCTAGCTACTTGGGAGGCTGAAGCAAGAGAATCGCTTAAGCCCAAGAGTTTGAGTGATGCTACAGCACTCTACCAAGGGTGACATAGTGAGACTCTGTCTCAAAGAGGAAAACCATAATATACAATTGGGTACTTTTTTGTGTCTATTAAAAGATGTGTATCATTAGTAGAAATTTCAGTCATTTTTTAGCAAGATCATGAGCTTCAATCAGTGATAAGATTACTGTTTCATAGCTTTGCTCACCAAATTTCATAACTTTTCTACAGAAAAAAGTGCAAAGAAAACACTAAGCAACCTCCAAGCACACAACAAATTGGGAGAAACATTTGCAACTCAAATCCTAGACAAATGGCTCATGGTAAGAGAAAAACCCGTGATCAAAAGACAAATGGGTATAGGATGGGGATAGACAAAATAAAAAACTACGGATGGAAATATAAAACATGAAAAGATGCTCAACTCACTCATAAAAAGAGAAATGCAAATTAAAACGACTAAAGAATGTTATTATTCACCTACTGTATTGGCAAAAATACAAATTTTGGATATCGTTAGGGCCACAGGAAAGCAGGTACTTTTATGTGTTTCTGGCTGCAATGGAAATTTGCACAATTCTACAGGGAGCAATTTGAAAGCAGCTATCAAATTTGCAAATGTCTGTACTTTCTGACCTAGGAGTTCTACTTCCAGGAATTTATACAACATGTCCATATTATTAGAAATGATGGGGGCACAAGCAAGATGATTTTTTGCACCATTTGTAATCGCAGAATATCAGAAACAACTTAAGACGCCACAAGGTATAGGAGGGGATTGTTACATAGGTTTTTTTTTCATCTGAAAAATGAAGCTCTTCATATATGCCATGGCCATAAAGTTCGTGTATATGTAATGGGAACATTGTTAAGATGTACTGAGAAAACAAAATGTACAGCGTGCTATCATTGTGTATACAAAAGGAGGCAACTTACGTGTATTTCTTTTATGTAGATAGACAGGTATTTGGTTGCTGGTTTAGTCAGGGTTCTCCAGACAAACAGAATCAAAAGGATAAATAGACAGGTAGATAGATCACCAATAAATGGATGTAGACAGATGTTTATTACAAAGGATTGGCTCACATGATTAGGAAGGCTGAGAAGTCCCTCAATCTGAGGTCTGCAAGCTGAAGGTCCCTCAAAGATAGTGTTTCCAAACCTGTAGAACCAAGAACCAGGCCGGTCCAAGCTCGAAGGCTGGAGGACCAGGAGTGCTGATGTCTAAGGGCAAGGAGAGATGTATGTCACAGTTCAAGAGAGAGTGAATTTGCCCTTCATTTGCCTTCTGGTTCTATTTGAGTCCTCAGTGGGGATGATGTTCGCCCACATTGATGAGGGTGAATCTTCTTTATTCCATGACCTGATTCAAATGATAATCTCTTTTGAAAACATGTTCAGAGATACACCAAGAATAATGTTTTACCAGCTACCTGGGCACCAGATAGCCTTCAGCCCAGTCAAGTTGACCATACAAAATAAATCATCACACTTGTGTGTCCACAGCATATCAATGGAAGTGGGAATTCACTGTATGAGTAATGAAACAGAGAAGAAGTGATTCTATGACCGTGTAGGACGTGATATCCTAGAGAAAGGTGCAAGGTGCTATAGGGGCCCAGAAGAAGGCGTGACTCTTTCTAGACATTGGTAAAAGGAGGAGATAAACCTTGATCCACAGAGGGTGGTTCTCCAGATAAAGAAGAAGGAAAGGTACTCTCCAGCTGGAAAAATGTACAAATTAAGAAAGGCTGATGTGATGTTCAGTATTCAGTAAGAAGTCCAGTGTGCCAGAGTTGCAGGTACACTGCGTCTGGGGTGAGGTGGTAGGAGATGAGTCCATAGGGTAGGATCCGAAGCCAAGGTAGCAAGATGGGTGGAGATTCTGGGCTGTGAAGGAAATTATGTAAATGACACCAGCCTCACCACACAAAGCTACTGCCTTAGCTTATAAGAAATACAACTGAAGCAGCAGGGAATAGCTTTGTACAAACTGACTCATGATTCTTACCCTTCCCTTGGGTGGCTGGATAATAACGACATCCTGGTTTCTGGCCCTGCCTTGTCAAAACCCCCCTCCACTTTGGCTGAGGGTGTGATTCCTAGTGCTCCGATCAAACCAGTGTTCATTTGCCTGCTGGGTCTGAGGCTGCTCTGCTGCTCAGAGCATGAAGTCTGGTCTCCTTAGTGTGGCACAGAAGGCCTTCTGTGATCGTGTCCAGGAACATGGTCCTCGAGCTGTCCTGCACCATTTGGTTCTGGTCCCAAAGCCTAATGTTATTTATTCCACGCTCCTGTGAGTTTCTCCTGAGTAGGAGGGTCCATCTCCTTTTCACTCTTGACTCATGGCTCAGCATTAAGACACTGATCAGCCTGCCTCAATGACCCTCTTTTCCCTCCCTTCACCCCAGACTGGTTTCAGTGCAAACCACGCCAGATACATCCTGGGAGAAGTGGGGAAGACGGTAACATGGTACTGAGGAGAGCTTCTTCTATCTATCTGCTACTCTGCATCTTGGTGACATTCAGACAACCACACACCCTCGCTGTACCTCTGATTTCTCTCCTGCAAAAATGGGTCACAATCTTATTTCACATGATGACCGGGTGGGTTAGATGGGATTGTATGTAAAATATGATGCACCTTTTCTGACTCAAATGGAGGTAACCTGCTACTGCAGAGATTTATTGTAGACATGTCTCTGCTGTTGCCACTACTACAGCATTTCTGTTTTGTTAACCTCAAAATTGCATTTTTCTGTGCTCTGTACTTTTGCCTTATTCCTTTGCTGTGGGGGAACCATCTTCTGTTGTCTCTGCCCCCTTATGCTTAGCACAGTGTGGACCTGATACTAGGCACCCAAAAGATATTTTCAGAAGTCAACCCTAAAATATTTTATATGATACAGAATACCCAAATGTGGTCACGATAATGGCGGTGATAGCAATGTGTATGTGCACAGCTTTACAGTTTAACGGGGAGCTTTGGCATGCTTTTAAGCTATATTCCTGACTTCATTTTTCTCCTCCAAAGGGCATCATTATTTACCAACACTCCCACTTGCAAACAGAACATGCTACTTACTGGATTCATTTAAATGTTTGTAAGAAATGTACCTGTGTGCTATGCCTTTGATGAATTTGACCTATAATTTGATTACAGATGAAAACATCTCTGCAGGGGCTCCCTGAAGAAACAGGAAAAGAGCCCAGGGAGATGAGGCACAAAAACAGCTGATGGTGAAGTGCTCAGCAGGGTGTGGGAAGGGGGTGGTGGTATTAATGAAAAAAAGAATAAAGAAGATTTTCATCTAAAATGAGAAAAGGGAAGTGAGGAAAACAGCTGCATTTTTACAAGATGGTATGATTTGCTTCTATTCATGGGCATAATGGGAAAAAAATAACTTGAACATTGGGGTTAAAATTGGGTTAAATTGAAAAGAAACCCAACTGGATAAAATGGTAGATGTGAACTGAAATATAGGGTATCCATGAAACGGTATTAAAAATGTGAGGAAAATGGTTATACTTTGGGATGGGTGATTGCTCTGCGACCTGGAGGCGTCTGGGGTACATTATTCATTTCAGCTTCACTGGCGTCCAGCCTATTAGAGTTCACAGAGATGCTGGTTCGCTGGTCTCACTCTGTGCTAGGTAAGGATGAAGCTGAGCTGATGCAGCTGGCATGCTGTGGATACCTGTGCTTCCATCCTGATTCTTCTCCATCCCAGATGTGCAGTGGATTCCCAACCCCTTCATGTCCACTCTGCCATTCAGCCTTTCATGACCGACTCAGCAAATGGCTCTTTGGTTCCTAGCAGCCGGCCCTCATTCTTCCCTATCTCTGAGCTCCTCTAACCAGTTCATTAGCAAGTGATGTTAATTCTACCCCCTAAATATGTCTCTAGTCTGCACCCTTCTCTCCTTCTCTACCGAGCCACTATCCAAGCCTTTTGGAATGGCCTCACCAGGCCTGCAGTGTGTGGTCCAGGCCTTCTGCTCCAAATTCTCTCCCTACCACTTTTCCTTCCATCCATCATCCTCCAGCCACTGGCTTTGGTTCATGTGTTTCCCTTGGCCATACGTGTGTGCTCTATTCATCAGTGGGCATCAGTGTTCCCAAGGCTCCTTCTCTTAGCCAACCTTACTTCAGTCCTATACTGCAGAGTGACTGGGGTAACCTTTTAATGAGATTCATTCATGAGGTTTTTTCCCTCAACTTTTACATACACTCCTATGTACTGAAAGAAAATATCTTTTTGATTTTCTTAGATCAGGGATCCTCAAACTTTTTAAACAGGGGGAGTTCACTGTCCCTCAGACTGTTGGAGGGCCAGAGTATAGTTTAAAAAAACAAAAAAAAAGAACTATGAACAAATTCCTATGCACACTGCACAAAGACCTCCTAACTTCAAAAAAAAAAAAAGCCCCCTTTAACCACAAAAAAAAAGACCCTACTAACTGCAAAATAAAAAAAAAAATAGACTTCCTAACTTCAAAAAAAAAAAAAATCCTAACTTGTTCTTACCTTGGTCCTCAGGTAGCAGCAGGCTCGGCACAGGCAAACTTGTGACTCTTTTGATCACACCCAAGAATGAGAGGAGGAGTCAAGAGACAGAGAGAAGAAAGGGAGTCAGAGAGTGCTGAGCACATCCCACTGTGCACTGTGGCCTGGCCGAGTCAGTTGCTAAGCAGGACAGGCAGTGGTGGCAAAACAATCGGCTGACTGGATAAATGTCCTTGGCGGGCCACATGTAGCCTGCGGGCTGTAGTTGGAGGACCCCTGGCTTAGATAATGATGCTAAATATGTGTTAATTTCATTCTTTCTTTTTTTGTTGTTGTTGGGGATTCATTGAAGGTATAAGAAACCAGGTTACACTGATTGCATTTGTTGGATAAAGTCCCTCTTACAATCGTGTTTTGCCCCCAAAAGGTGTGGCACACACCAAGACCCTCATTCCTTCCCTCTCTTTGCTGTTCCTTTCCCCACCTCTCCCTCATTCTTTCTCTTTCTGCTCTCCCCTTCTCTCACCCCCACCATGTCATTAATTTTGACCTCAGATTTATTATTAAACAGTTTCAGAGGTAAGACATCTAAAATGGGCTTGTCTGGACTAAAATTGGGGTATTGGCAAGGCTGTATTCTTTACAGAGACTATTGATGAAAATTTGTTTCTTTGCTTTTCCCAGCTTCTGGAGCCACCTGTAGTCCTTAGCTCATGGCCTCTTCCTCCTTCTTCAAAGCCATCAGTGTAGCATCTTCAAATCTCTTTTCCAAGTCTGAGATTTCTGCCTCCCTCTTTCACTTGTAAACACCCTTGTGATTACACTGGGCCACCTATATAATCTGAGAAAATCTCTCATCTCTAGACACTTAGCCTGATCATCTGTCAGGTCTCTCTTGACATATGAGATAACAGATTCACGGGTTCTGGGGGTTGTGATGTGGACCTCACTGGGGGAACATTCTTCAGCAAATCTCAGGCCTCATAGTGTGCAGTGATTCCTCTTCTGTCTTTGTAGGTCTTCCCTGGTGAGCTTTCTCATTCTTGTAGATGATGCCACCTTTCTATCTGAAAATCCCATTGTGGCCATTCGCTGAGAACCTGCCCTTTGATGCTCTCCACATTCTGGAGCCCATGCTGTTTCTCACCTTCAGGTCTTTGTGCATTTGCTATGCTGGTTTGAACAACTTTCTCACTTTTCCTCAAGTCACACTATCTTCTTGGTCCTTCAAAACTCAAGATATGTGCACTCTCCCCTATGAAGCCTTTCTTCAGATGAGTTTTCAAATTTTCCAGTTACTGTGCCTATTTGCAGTTGTCATCGTATATTATAAATGAGTGTTTTACCTGTACACTTTCTGAGTTTAACTGTTATTTTTTGTAAATGCTGTACTTGGACTGAGTCTGCTGCATGGTAGACACTCAATAAACATTGGTTGAACATATAAGGCCAGAAAAAAACAGTCCTTGGGGTGAGCATTTGCTTTTGAATCTGCCTTTAAGGCTACCATTGCCTGTAGGTTTCCAGCCCATGAACTTGTAACATGGTCTGGCTAATGTGGGTTAGGAAAAAGGAGTCACAAGTGTGATTTCATGACAACCCTCTAGGGGGTGTCTGAAGAACTCAGCTCCCATTAGGAGTATCCCATTAGGACCTAGTGGAAGTAGCATGCAGCTACTGGCATGCAGCTACTTCCACTAGGTCCTGATCACTTCCCTTCCTCTTGCCTTTCTGGGATGACAGGTGAACTGCTTCTCACTGTGTCTAGGCCCAGTGTGGGAACAGCCCTCACTATCGCCTCTGTTCCTGCCCATCCCTTTGCATACACTCCCTTTATTATCCTCTCCTTAACTTACCCTTGAACATATTCTCTGTTTCCTGCCAGGGTTCTCACTAATATGCACAGGGATCATATCTGATCTCCAACCAGATCTTTGGTATTTTGAACAAGTATCTTAGCATTCACTGATGTTTATGGAATAAGTACTGAATAGGCTAAGACAAACCTATTCTCTTTTGTAATGCCATAGGGCAATCGTGGAGTGTTATAGCTGGACCTGACTTTTGATATTTTCCAGACAAGGTTCATCATTTTATATAAAAGGAATTTTAGTTTGGATTATGACCAAGAATGTTCAATAATGGGTAGAAAAAGGATTTCAGAGTCTCATACATAGACTTGAGTTTGAATCTTAGAGGTGGGACTTACTGGCCTGGTAACTTGGCACCCTCCATTTTGTCAATTGCAAAATGGAGACAATATTATTTCACCAGGGTGCTAAGAAGATTAAATGAGCAGATGCACCTGAATTCTTTGGTACGGAAGCCAGATGTTCTGGATTCCAGTCCAGAGTGCACTCCACCATTTGCCCAACTCAGCTTGTGAGACACTTTAGTGTATATACGAGAAAGTGTGTGATGTGGCCCAGCTCCCAGTGTGAACAAGAGATGCTGTGACAAGAGATGAAGGCACTCATGCAGTTGGCTCATAGCCAAATCTTCCAGATTTGATATTTCCATTTTTCCCTCTTTCGTCTTATCTTTACATATGATTTCTAACTACGATTTTTTATATTCAAACCCACACTCTCAGGAGGCAGAAAAGGTGAAAACAAATGTGGTTCAAGGGAGCTCCCTGTTGGTTCCTTAGAACCTTATTTCCTCATCCCAGCTCTCTTCCTAGGACCAAAGCTTCTTTCTAGGAGAGATGCTCCGTAAGAGAAGGGTCCTCTTCATCAAAAGCCTCCAGCAAGCTTGTACTTTTTATTCTAAGGGACAGAGTTTCTGGGTCTGTAGTCCTATTTCAGCAAATCTCTTGAGATTTCTTGAAGTTCTATTTCCTTCTCAAGTATTGTGAAGCTTGCAAACTCAGATAAAATGAATGGAGCCTTTGGAGTGAACAATCACTCACCAGCATAAGTTATTTTAATGAGCCCATCACTTGAAACTAAACTTCCACCATCTGTTCCACCTTTTAACTGCAAATGCAAAAGAACACCATTCCCAGTGGCATCATAAAAAGTTAGATATAAGTGATTTAAATGCATGTTTTTGTTCTGTACGCAGTGCAAGATGCATTTGAGGGAAGGCTCATATTGGATTTTTTTATGGCGAAATCAAAATTCAGAGTGGAAGGGTTTCTCTGTTAGCAAAAGAGTAGCATTTTACTTGGTGTGGAATATACTGTACCATGTCATTCATTCATTCATTTGGTCAGTCTTTCTTTTCCACAAATATTTATAGAATGCCACCCTGTACCTGGCACTGTATCAGACATTTTGGATAAAGAAATTAACAGGTCAGACCCATGGTGAAGGAGTTTTGGCATGAGGAATGAAGAGGCTTGACACAGAGTCTGTGCCAGGGAACTGAGGAACTCAGGGAGGAGGAGTTCTCCCCAGAAAACAGGGAAAAGTAGTTAAAAGTCAGACATCAGCACTAAAAAAGGAGTAATATGGAAAAAGTCAGACAGAATGTCTCCAACTTGTTTTTGCAAAACCCCTGACCTTAAGCAAGAGCTCTGCTTCCAGTATCAAGAGACTCTGGGAATCTAGAGAATCTTTACCATAAACATGAGGCCTGGTATTGCACACTTCACACACACAGTCTCTCCTGGAGGTCAGTTTTCTGCCTTGGCATGTACACAACTCACATGCCATTCTCATGACTCTTCAGGTCTCTCAAGCAGAAAGCGAGTCTCATGCTAAAGATCAGGGCACAATTTTCCCTACATCCTGGCACCTCCAAAGGAAAGTAAAGCAGGCTATTTCATATAAATATACATATAAGTCACATCAAAACTCAAACATAAATTTAATTTTCTACTTCAAAATGCTAATAGGTGGGAAGAAACATGCAGTCGTAGAGATCTTGCTTTAAAATTCCCAACTACTCCATCGTGTAATCTGAGACCATTTCCTTACCATCTGGAAAATGGGAGCAATAGTGTCTTCCTCCCTATTCAGAATCATAGTCATAGTCTTTTATGACCAAATAAGTTATATACACAAAGCCATTGGCCCAGTTCTTGCTGTGTTACTTCTCCTTCCACTTTGTCCCTTGGATTTTTTATAGATTTGGGGAAATTATTTTTGAGACATAAGATAATGGACTCAGACCACCAGAGTAGAAAAGATCTAGGAAATATTCAGCTTTAATTCAATATTTCTTATTGTATAGAAAATCAAGTTTCATGTGAGAAAGAATTAGCAACCAGTTCAGAGTCTTACAGTTTGCAGTGGTTCCTAAAGTACTTTGGTTGTTCACTTATCAATAAAAAAATTTTAAACATGCTCTTCTACTGCATACAATAGAACCTTGATAGCCGACCTCCTCCCTACACAAACCACCTCCTTAAATTGACCCAATTTTCATAGACCAGACATGTTTACATGTGCGTATCAGTACGGTAGGCCTACTTCCTTTTGTCAACCACCTCCATATGCTGACCAGTATGTTACAGTCCCTTGGGGGTTCAACTTACAGAGGTGCTACTGTATTTGGAATCGTATATGGACTACTACTATATTTCATGTATAGATTATAACAAATATAAAATAGAAACAAAAAAGAATAAGATGATGGTGATGTGAAAAAGCATTTATTCTGTCTGACTAGTTGTGGTGGCTTCATACTGTGCTTAAGGCATTTGTCCCAGCCTCTCGGGTACTGCTCTTCAACTCTTTTTTTAATTTCATGGTATATTGCACCCATAGTTAAATTTCCATGGCACACTTAAATTATGTGATCAAAAAAAAAAAATAAAAAAGAGTAAAGAAAAGTATATATTTACTGTGCTTTGAACTTATTTGGAAAATAATTTAATTAATGATCTCTAAATTTTTTTGCAGCATACCTAAAATCCTCTCATGGCACACCAGTGTGCCACAGCACAGTGGTTGACAATCACTGCTGTAGAGGCATGCTGTATGCTTAGGTGAAGTTCATTATCTACCTGAACATAAAATTCCACAAGCAAGCAATCTTTGAAAATGTGTTCAAAGGATTTTTAACTGACTTCATTATTTCTATCTTGAGATAGGGTTGATTGAGAAGGCATACCAATGTCAACTCTACTGGTTTTCCTATTTTTCTCCTGTGTTATGTTCAGTCCACGTTTTTTTCGCAAAAATGTTTTTAGCCACTTCTACCTTTTGTGAAGATTAGCCTGATTCAAACTGGACAATAAAATGCATGTTAAATGAACATACCAGGAGCATGGTAATATGCCGTCAGTGAACCGATGTGAGAGGGAGCTGCTGCCCTCTCTCCCTCCATGGGATTTGTCCTAGAGAGCACTCTGTGGATGTGACGTGGCATGTGACCTTCTAACATAGGACCAAGTGGGCGATGTCCATCAAATTTTAGTAAAGTTCTTATGATTTTTTAAGGATCATGAGTTAAATAGTTTTCCTAACATTTTCTTAATACTCTTCAAAAAATGACCTTAACTACCTTACACTGAAGAAAACTGAGTTCTTAGAAGAGGAAGGACTAGGAAATGATTTCATCAAAATGTGTTTTCCTTAGAAACTATGAACAAGTTGATACTAAAAATTTTATTTTATTGTAGTATGATTATGTTCAGAAAAGTGTGCATACCAGAAGTGTACTCTTTCATGAATTTTCTTAAAGTGGGTCCACTCACATGACCACCATGACGATCAAGAAGTAGAACCTTCCAGAACCCTTATGTGGCTGTGTGCCTCCTATTGCCCCCATATAACTCTTATCCTGACTTCTAACTCCGCAGGTTAGTTTTGTTTATTTTTGAATTTTATACATATAGAATCATACAATACAGATTATTTTGGATTTGGTGTTTGCATTTTTCTTTCACATAGTGTTTGTGAGATTTATCTGTGTTGGCAGGTGTAGTGGTGGTTCTTTTTTTTTTTTTTTTTTACTTTCTATATGATATTTTATTGTTTGAGTATACAACTGCATGTTTATCCAGTCTACAGTTGATGAAGGTTGGAGTTATTTTTAGTATTTGGCTATTATGAATAATGCTGCAATAAACAGTCTTGTACATTTGGTATGTATTTGTGTACATTTTAATTGGGGATATATGTGTATACCCTATATGTGTGTGTATATATATATATGTATACATATATACAGTATAAATATATATGGATCTATCTATCTATATCTAACAGAGGATTTGCTGAGTCATACATTAGGTGTATTTTGAGCTTTACCCAGTAGAGTAGAACACATATTAATCAACTATTGTTACAATAATGACATGTAATTAACCACTTCTATATGAGTACCATACAACAATAAGCATCTATTACTCACCTGTCAGCAGCTGGCTGGGATGCTGCTGATTTAAGCTGGCTTAGCTGGGTGTTGGGTCTGTTCCACGTGTGTTTCATCCTTCTTAGATCAGTGGCTTCTCAGAGCACATCTTTCTTTACTGCGAAAGGTTGGGATGATGATGGCTTGCCTCACTGTAAAAACACATTTCAATCTTTGGCTCACATAATTTCCAGTGACATTTCACTGCACAAAAATCATTCCACTCACCAGAGGCCTTCGTTGGGGTGTGGATGTATAATTCTATCACAGAGAAACAAAGAATTGTGACTAATAATTTAATGGTCTAGACAGTTTTTTGAGGTGCACCGGTTTATACAGCCAGCAGTGGACTCTGAAAGTCCCCATTCCTCCACATCGTCAACACTTGGCAGTGTCAATCGTCTTAGTGGTGATCCTTCAATGTTAGGGTTTTACTTACATGACCTTAATGATTAATGACATTGAGTACCTCATCACATGTTTACTGGACTTTTCTAAATTGCCTGACGAAGATTTTTATTTATTTAAAATATTTGGTTGCCAGTCTTTCCCTTATTGATCTATGGATATATTTTGACTATAAGTCCCTTGTCGGTTATCTCCTTCCCCATTGCATGTCTTATCTTTTCACTCTCTTAATTGTGTCTTTAGATAAATAAACATTTTTATTTGAATGTACCTCAATTTATCAATCTTTCTCCCTATGGTTACTGCTTCCTTTGTCCTATTTAAGAAATCTTTTCTGACCCTGAATACGTTCTCTCATGTTTTCTTTTAGAAGTTTTATTGTTGTTTACCAATGTAAATCTATAGTCTATCTGGAAATTATTTTTATGTATTTTATGAAGTCAAAATTTATATTAATGTCTAATTGACCAAATCCCACTTGTTAAAAGACCGGCTTCCCTTATTGCAGTGCAGGGACACTCTCATATCAAATGTCCATCATACCTGCTATTCACTCCTGGACTCCTTTTTCCATTCCATTGATCTGTTTGTGTTTAAGTCAATAACAGTCACTTTCATCTCCTTTCTGTCCAACATGGCCTCATCCATTCACTCCAGCAGCCCACCTTGTCAGGTCCTTCTTCGAGTTCCACCCTTGTTACCATTTCCTACTTTGATTCTGGCTACATTCACCCAAGCTAGTAGACTATCAGTTGTACTTCTGCCATCACCTTCCAACTGGTCTCTCTGCTTCCTCTTTTTTTCCAAATTCCACTCTTCACCCATTTGCCAAGGTCATCATTTAAAACCCTCCAACAGAACCCATCCCTCCCCTATCTAAAATCACACATCCATTTAGAACCAAACCCTTCTTCTGGCTTCAAAGCCCACTGTGTCCCAGTCTCTGCTCGCTGCTGCCTCCCTGCCCTGATTCACTGCTCCACATGTCTTTACCTTCTCGATGCTCCTTGTTTTTCTCTCTGCTTGGAACATGCTTCCCACAATGTTTCACACAACTAGCTCCCTCTGAAAATTCTCTTCTCTTCTCACCCAGATAATGTCACTGAGAGAGTGTACTGTTGAGCAATGAAGGATACCATGTCTGATATCTCAGGATAAAATCCAACACTTAATAGCAAGGGGCATTAGTTGAGTTTCTTAACCTGTCTTTGCCTCAATTTCTTTATTTATGAATGGATACAAAAATTACAGAACCTATCTTAACTACTCTCCGATGCTCAGGAAAGGGCTTGTGCATGGAAGATGACACACAGATGTTGCTCGTTATCATCTTCTTAGGTTAAATATCACTTCTTCAGAGAGACTTTCCTTGATCACTCAGTCTAACAGAGTAGCCCTAAGTCCTCCCTGCCATATCTGTCTGTTTTAATTCTGTGAAAACCCACATTTTCTGGTTTGTTCAAATCTGTGTTGCTTCCTCCCTCTAGAACATGAGCTTAGGAAGGCCAGGATGTGTCCAAGCTGCATCTCTGGCATCTGGAGCAGAGTCCAGCATGTGGCAGCTCTTCAATGACACATACATGTACACACACACACACACACACACAAGCACATGTGCCATTATTGCTGGAATGAAATCCAGACTCTGCTCCATCCTGCAAGATGGAGGTGGTCATGATTCTGCTTATCTTACCCAATCTCTCACCTCCTTCCTCTTTCCTCACGAGGCTTTCCTAGCATGACTTTCTCTCCATGTAATTCTTCTGAGCACCTTGCAAATAGTCCTCTTGTTTTTCACCTAGCACACTTAATATTTCCTTGAATATTTCCAAATTTCAAGCCAGTACCCATCTTCAGTCTTTCTCTATAGACCCTCCTTTATTCTACAATATCCTTCTTTAGTCTCAAGTTACACAAATCCTGTCCCCCTGCCTCTCCTTTCCTTCCAGAATCCTATTTGAAGTGGGCTTAGCACCATGCTGTATGGTTATTCCCAGGGGAATCTTGTTCTTTATACACAGGTTATTGTAACAACTCATCATGGATGGGTGAATGATTCCAAATCTTCTTTTTAAAATCTAATTACTCTTCTTATTTCTAGGAAAGACTCCCAACATGGAAGGTGAACAACTAAATCACTGTGACTTTCCGTGTCTACAGGGACAGATAAAATGATCTAATATGAGAATACCTGAAATGCTATTGTGCTGGTTAACTACAATTTTAAAATAATATATTGTTTGGAGGAAATAAAAATAAATAAATGGAAATACAAAGAAATCATGTTATCCTCCACAAATATATCTTTCAGGTATATTGTAAATGTGTAAATACTCCTCATTACAATAGGGTTTTAATTTTGAATACACTTCAGATTTCATGCCTGGTCCTAGATTAATAATGATAGAGTAAAATTCCTTATCATTTACCATTTTCACTGTGACACAGAGCTTCCTTATAATTTTAGGAAGTTCAGGGTCACACTGAAACAGTGAGGGCATTAACCTAATTCTTTGAGGTAAAAAAAAGAAAAAAAACTGGAATAAAATAATAATTAAGTACCCTTTCCCTTCTAATGAACTGCCATACAACCGTATCCAATTTCCTCTCTGCTTTTCCTTTGATCTTTTTAAACTCTCACTTGGTCAAACCTCTTCTGTTTGAATTGCACTAATTTGTAGCTTGGCTGCCTCCATCTGGGGATACAGACTTGTGCAGACACGTTCCACACTGGCCTAAATTTGCTCAGCACCTGGCTGAGCATATTGGTTTCAGCATATTTACCCAAATTGTTAGTAAAACATCAGAAACAGTCAGCTTCTGTGAATCGAATTGCAAACAGGGTCCCTGTCACTTAGGCTAATACAATTTAAACTTGGAGTTCACAGACAGAAGTGCCAGATTTTCATTCGTAGCAGCCACAGCCCATTGCATCCCAGATATGGCACCTCAAATATCCACAGAGAGGGAGAGAAATAAGGGCTGGAATTTGGCTGGTCCCTTGAGCTTCATGCACATTCGGTGGATAATTTTTCAACTTTCATCTTCCTCTCTTTTCAGACTTTTCCAAGTCCTTCATCTAGGGCTGTGTAGAGAGCTACTGCCGATCTCATTTCCTGTGGTTCGTTCAAATCCAGTCATTTTAGCTCACTCTGTTTGACTGAGGGATTAGAGCTCCTCAGCCTTAAAGCTGATTTTGGAATGACGGTTGAGAGTCAATGGTGAAGAAACAGTTTCCTTCTTCCATTTTTGTCTTGAAGTATCCTTTCAGATTTACATGTCTGGAAATGGACAGCAACTGTTCATGTCATTATGGCAGCTTGAAAATGGTCCAGTTCCAGGCCAGTCCTCTGCAACAAAGCAATCCTTCCCCTGTTCCTGCCTTTTGCTGGAGAATTCATTATTGTCATGCCTTGTTTACTTACACGTCTATCTGGGGATAATAGGGTTTTCAGCCCCCAGGCTTCGTGGTCTCTGGCTGCAGAGAGAGCGCCAATAAAAAGACAGAAAGAGATGAGGTGGCTGTGAAACTTGTCCTGGCACTGGCCTTGTCTGGTCTAAGAGTTGAAAAGTCAGAATATGTGAATGAACCAGTTTGTTTTCCTAGCTCAGCATCCTAGTAGTCTGTCAGAGCGATGGGAGAATTTAGTCACTTGTTAGTCCTCTAATGGGGTCGGGGTGGAGTTGAGGGTATAGAGGGGCTACTTGGAGGGACAAGCTTGGCTGGCCTTTCTGTCTTGTACATCACAGAGGAGACCCCTCCCTCCCAAGCAGGTGGGAACAGAGTTGATCCGCAATCTGGCCCTTCACCGTCAGTGGATATAACAGCTGTAGGAAATCAAATCTCATGTGTGAATGCAACGAAGATTTTCCCAAGGAAAATGTTAGGGCTTCAGGCAACAGCCTGGGTCCTAGGTTCTTGGGGGAGCTCTTGATTGAAAAATAACTAGATACCCCAAACTAAGGCAAGCATGAAAGGAAGTATATTGAGAAACAGAAAGGCAGATTTATAGAGTAAGAGCAAGATACAGGCTTTGTCTTATAGAGCAAGATACATTTGCCATCGACAGTGAAGGGGCCTCCACTGTCAAGGTTGGGTCTCTTTCATACTACCTGAGTCAGGCCTGCCCCTGTGATTCAGAGGTCACCTTGGAACCAGAGTTTTACTGTGGTGTGGATGTCCATAAGTATCTCTGAGAACCCGCTGGGGGTTGTGGACCACAATGCATATTTAAACTAATGACATGATAATTAAGGCTGTTCCAGGTCACCTTAAAGACTCTGCTGTACCCATTGCTGGGCTAGAGAGTCTTAGGCCTCCTTCTGCAGTTGTCACCCTAAATTCTGATTGGTAGATGGATAGGATGTTCCAGGTGTGAGCAAACACTTGGACAGGAACTTCATATCTGATGTTTGAGTAAAACACCCTCTTCTGACATTGGCCTAGAGAGAACTTACATAGTCTCACTCCAGTTCTTCCTTCACTTGGGAGCTCCACACAAGAGAAAAGGGAAAGCAGGGCTAGAATATTCTTTCCAGTATCTGCCTGAGTGATTTCCATGGAATGTAAGTCCCTCTAATCCTCCATGCAGGCAGAGTATTAAACGCTTACTATCCAGTCCTTCCTTGGAAAGTCATAACATAGGGGTTATTTTTTAAAAGCTCTGAGAAAGGGAACCCTCATACACAGTGGGAATGTAAGTTGGTATAACCACTATGGAGAACAGTATGGGGGTTCCTCCTACTGAACCCCAGTATGACCCAGGAATCCCACCCCTGGGTATATACCCAAAAGAAAGGAGATCAGCATACTGCAGAGATATCACACCCCGTGCTGCCTGCAGCTCTATTCTCAATAGCCATGATTAGGAATGAACTTCAGTGCCCATCAACAATGAATGAAGAAAGAAGATGCAGTACATATACTCAGTGGAATATTATTTAGCCATAAGAAGAATGGCATCTTGTCCTTTGAATGACATAGATGGAGCCGGAGAACATTATGTTCAGTGAAATAAAACCAGTACAGAAAGACAAATCTTGCACGTTCTCACTCCTATGTGAGAGCTAAAAATTAAAAACGATTGATCTCATGGAGACAGAGTAGAATGACGGTTACCAGAGATGAGGAAGGGTGTCGGGGATCAGGGATAAAGTGGGGATGGCTAATGGATGTAAAAATAGAGTTAAATAGGTAGAATAAACATGATCACATATTTGATAGCAAAAAACTGTGGGTATAGTAAGCAATGTTATTGAGTATTTTAAAATAACTAAGAGAGTGGAATTGGAATAGTTCCAACAGAAAGAAATGATATGTACTTGAGGTGGCGGATACCCCAGTTACCCTGATTTGATTATTACACATTGTATGCCTGTGTCAAAACATCACACATATCCTATAAAAATGTACAATTATTAGGTACCCACAATAATTAAAAATAATAAATAAAATAAAACAAAAAATAAAGGCTTGGAGAAGTCTTGCGGTATAGACTGTTTAATCCTGTGTTTCCTGAACATAAAGGATCATGGTAATTTTTCCTTCCACCCCTCCTCTCCTTGTCCCTCCCCTCTCATTCCCCTTCTCTTCCCCTCCTCTTCCCCTCTTCCTTCCCTCTCTCCCTTCCTTCCTTCCTTCTTTCCTCTTAACATTCCAAAGGACTAGACTTGTTTAAAATATATTTTGGGTAATGGGGCTTTAGTGACTTGACTCAGTCCAAAATAGCAATTGAGAGGTGAGTCTCACAGCCACTGTACACTGACCAGCCACTGACCTTGACCCCTGGGTGCCCTATGAAAGTATAAATCAACGAGCTCTGTGATATCTCTGCAAAGAGCATGTTGGAAAGTCACCCTGACAGATGTTCCATATTATTAGTTGAGTTGGATGAACTCATTATGCCTAATGAGAATGAATTTATGTCATTTTATTGACATAAATTTGCCAATAAAAATGTAGATTTAAATAACAGAACAGCCCCTTTGCACATAGTTTTAGAATCTTTCAATGTGTTTCCATAATAAATTACTTTACTTAATTGGCACCTTCTGTCATTTTGGTGACATTTTGCCTACTGATCACATAACTAGTTTTCATTATTGATGCTCTACTCAGAATCATAAGTAGACATTTGAAAATACTATATCATGTTTAAATCATTTATATGCAACTGTAGAGCATATGCGTTCTTTCTATAAACAGTAGTAGCCTACCAAAATCATACTTCCATGTTAAATCAGAGGACTAGACAATGGAACAAAACACATTTCACTTTCATAACAGACATTTTTAAAACTGTGAGCCTCCTGCATGCAAAGTGGTACAACAGGCCTTTCTCCATTCCTAGCACATTTATTCAGTAAGTTTTATCATCTCCATTTTGGAAGTGTGGAATCTGAGACTTGGAGACATTAGACTTTTTCCAGGGTTATTCCTGCTGTGAAATCAGATTTGAGAGTAAAATATGAGATACTTGACCTAGACTGTACACGTAAGCAAGGGGATTTTGTACTTCCTCATTCTGCAAACTTTAACAATAATAGTAACACCCAAATAGTGACTTTAAGCAAGGGCTACCCAAATCTCCCTGCCAAGAAAATTACAAATCATTGACAATTTTCCCTGAGTGGTGCTGTGATTTAAGAAGAATTCTGTTTCTGGAAAAATGCTCTTCATAGCATAATTTGGTCTTCTTTGGACAGTTGAGAGAAGTGGCTTTCTTTTTTCCCAAAACAGAATTTGTTTTTTTTTTATTAAATCATAGCTGGGTACATTAGCGCAAGCAAGGGGTACAATGTGCTGGTTTCATATACAATCTGAAATATTTTCATCAAACTGTTTAACATAGCCTTCATGCCATTTTCTTAGTTATTGTATGAAGACATTTATATTCTGCATTTAGTAAGTTTCGCCTGTACCCTTCTGAGATGCACCGTGCAAAGCAGAATTTGAACCCTTTTAAGTGAGGTAGCACATATGTCTTGAGACAGAAACAGTTATAGGAAGCTCCTCAAGGCCCATTCTCTTTGGCCTCTTCCTGCCCTTGGCAGTGGTAGCTCCAATGTGTCTTTCCGGAAAGAGGTTTTACAGTCATTAATCTGGTTGTAAAGGGGGCCAGGGGGCTTAGACTATAATTAAATGCCAAAGTTTTATTAGATATAGGTTATTTAGGCTTTTGTTGGCTATAACTGATTCTTATGATAGGTTATATTATATTACATAGGAGATATACTACAGGTTATTATTACCACAGGCTTTTATCAGATATAGGGTATTATATGGGTTTTACTTGATACAGGTTAGATGCAGGTTTTTGTTAGATTATAGATTATCTGGGAATCCTTGGCTTTGGGGTAACTGATGAAGAATACTGGTAGATTAAGTCTCCCTCCACAAGCCACCCTCTGACTTGCCTTTGTCCCAGATTCCCTCTGCAGTGTAGCAGCTCTCAGATTTTGGAAGCAAAGTATCCTGTGACATTGACAAGCCTCTTCATCTCCCTGGGACGTATCTCCAGGCACAGGAGAATGTAGCATCTTGGCCTAGGATTTCCTGAAGACTAGTGAAATCAAGTCTACAAAGCCCTCTCTGCTCCTTGGGGAAAAGGAGGGAGGCGAGGGGAAGAGAACAGAAAAGCTGCCATTAAATTGAATGATCAGGCCCGAACACAATGGGCAGCGTGGTCCAGTCCAGCCTGTTACATCTGAGGGTTTGGTTCACTTATTTACAGAAGGGCCTGGAGCCTGCCCTTCCTTCCCTCTGCAGCAGGAAAGAATGTGAAAAGTGACTGGCAGTTTTGTCTTCCTTCTGGCAGCTCTTATATTCTCTCCCCATAGGAAACTCAAAGATCATCTGTCAGATAGAAAAAATATTGGCAGAGGAAGTGGGATCATGTGACCCACAGCTAAGCTCGGGGCCTCGACACAGGCTTAGGCGGTGATCTGGTCTGAGACAGGGATTGGCGGGTTACTGTAAAGAGAAAGCCTCTTCTAAATGCTCAGACTCACTGCGGACTTGTAGGATTTGGCTGCGAATACTTCTGGAATCCTCCCTGCCTTATTCTTGATTAACCATTGAGATGACAGTGTAGATGCAGTGAGAGGTGACCCTCATACTGCTCTGCTCAAACCAGATGGTGGTGTTGGTGCTGGGCTCAAACGTCAGTCCATTCATCAATTCCATCACTGAGTTATGACTCATTTACTCATGTGTCAGGCATTGTGAAAGGCAAAGGAGATTCAGAAACAAGCGAGTCAGCACGGGCCTTCCTTTACCTGGCTTTTGAGGCCCTTTGATAGGACAGGCGAAACCCACCCTGTGTACTTTGCTAGACAGATGACCCAGAACTGTGGTCTGATTCTCAAAGGCTTAGAAGCTGGTATTTCTTACGAATGATCTGTCGTAAAGACCATGGTGGTTAAAAAGTAGAATCCATTAATTCAATCTCCCACCTTCTTGTGGGATGTTCAGGTGAAAGTATAAAATCCCAAAGGGGCCAAAGATGATTAAACCTCACAGCACTTGAACCCAAGAAGAGGTGACAATTTCTCCGGGGCATGTTGCCCGAGGATAGGAAGGGGAATGGGGACCTTCTGGGAGACAGGAGGAGAGAAGAGTCTGTATGGAGAGCACGGCCTTGAAGGTTCCAAAGGGTTTTTAATGCTCTGGGAAGACAAAGTGAGTATTGCTTTTCCAGCCACCATCACTCCCTCACTAGCAGAGGGAAAGTGTGGAATTCTTGAACAAGTCTTGTGTTTCCTGATGCCTTGACGCCTATGGCCAAAGACTCTGCTCAACCTTTGGATGTTTGTGACACCTAATTTAGCAATTATCTGCTAATGTATTTCTTGTCTCCTGGCTTGAAGTTCTTGTTCTCCAACAAGACCAATAATACCAAGAAGTTCTGCCTGGATCTTGGGTACTTATTACAGGCAAGCTCCTGCATGGCAGCCCTTCGCACCTCCCACCAGGAGACATACAGTGTCTGTTTCTTCCCTCCTTGAGTGTGGGTGAGTTTTGTGACTTGTTGGGACCAATAGAATGTGGCACAAGTGACACGGTGCATGTTTCGGAGCTGATGTCGAAGAGGCCTTGAAGTCTGCCTTTTCCCCGTTGGAACCCAGCCTGTCCTGTTGGAGGGACCACATGGGGAGACAGGGCCTGTTGGAGGAGAGAGTGGGAGGGGAGACACCACAACACGAGGCCCTGTCTGATCATCTGAGCTGAGGCACTGGACGGATGTGGATGTGATCTTGGACCCCCAAGGCAGTTTGGGTACAAGCTGTCCCCACCAAGACCTCCTCAAGTCACAAAACAGTGACCAAATCATTGCTGTGGATGTTTTCCTTCTCTTGAAAATTCACTAAGTTTTTGGCTCAGTGCTTGTAGCTCAGCGGCTAGGGCGCCAGCCACATACAATGAGCTGGTCGGTTCGAACCCATCCCAGGCCTGCCAAACAACAATGACAACTGGAACCAAAAATAGCTGGGCATTGCAGCTACTTGGGAGGCTGAGGCAGGAGAATCGCTTAAGCCCAAAAGTTGGAGGTTGCTGTGAGCTGTGACGCCACAGAGGCACTCTACCGAGGGCAACATAGTAAGACTCTGTCTCAAAAAACCCTAAACAAACAATCAACAATGAAAAAAAACCTATGAAAATTCACTGAGTTTTGGAATGTTTTGGTATAAAGCAACAGGTAATTGATAGGGGGGCATGTAGCCATCACTTAACGTATGTCTACAGGTGCATGAATGAATGAACTTGGCCCTACCTGGAAAGAGATGCAGCTTATCAGCTGGGGATGGCAGGCCAGTCAGTACATACCTGAGCAGGGGAGCTCAGGTAAACACTTAACCAGTCTGTCCAGCGCTGTTTACCTTTATGTCAGTGTTTCTTCAGGGATGTCTGGAAAATTCCTTCCTGCATAGCAGACTGGGGAGCCAGGACACAGAAGGCAATGCAGTCAGTGCCAATGCTGCAGAGTGCACAAGGGCCAGGGTGCATTGGGAAGGGAGCTGTGGCTGCCCCGGGGTGACTGGGAGCGTCTAAAGCACCGACTCCTGAGATGAGGAGCAGGAGAAACAGAAGGTACAAGACATATAAGTTGGGGGAGGGTTTGCAGCGTGCATTGGGATTATTATTATCATTATTATTATTATTATTATTTTGTAGCTATGGCCCTCGGTAGCGTGCTGTGGCATCACAGCTCACAGCAACCTCCAACTCCTGGGCTTAGCTAATTCTCTTGCCTCAGCCTCCCAAGTAGCTGGGACTACAGGCGCCCACCACAACACCCGGCTATTTTTTTGTTTTGCAGTTTGGCCGTGGCCAGGTTCAAACCCACCACCCTCCGTATATGGGGCCACCACTCTACTCGTTGAGCCACAGGTGCCACCCTGGGATTATTTTTATCCTGTTTTTAGGCCTCACTGAGTGACAACCTGAGGTTTCCCACTTAGTGAGGGGTGGTGGGGCAGCAGCTGTGTGGAGGTGACCCTGGGGCTAGGCAGCCTTCCTGGCCATAGGAGGAGATGCTCTCCGTAAAGACATAGGAAGCTGCTGAACGATTTCGAGCAGAGGTTTGCTGGGATTTGACTGGTGACAACAGCCCCCAGGCTTTGAGACATCTGGAACTGGGACCCCATGGCACAGGCTCTTTCTGGTTGCTGCTGGCAGCCATGTGTGAAAAGGGGATTTCCCTGAGTGGCTGCCTGTCCTCACTCCATCCCTTCCCACTCGGCTTAGAGGACTTCATGAGGTTGGTACTAAGCTGAGGAAAACTGCTGATTCATTAGTTCACGTGCTCAGTCTTTCAGGGCTGACCTGAGCTTAGTGATGAAGAATATTTGCTCTGCCAAACTTAGTCAGGCTACTGGGCCTTCCTCTGGGCCTATCTGTGCACTCCCTAATAAATTCCACTTTTGGCAAAGAATCCCGCTGCCTGCTTTTGGCAAGAATTTCCCAGCCTTGAAACCTGATCCACCTGGACTCCTGGTTGGAACCTTGGTCTTCTACCACCCCCAGGTGATGTGTGACCACCTGGCCTGTCTTCAGGAACAATCCTGTTAGGTCAGTTTGAGCAGAATCTTCTTTACCCTGATGTCTCCTCTTTGCTGGGGATTGGTGGTCCTGGTTCCCCAAACCCAGTTGACCCAGTTCAAGCCAGGAATGGTGCTAACCGAAAGCAGAAGTGAGTGGAAACCGAAAATAAAACTGGAGCCACGCAGGCAGAGCGGGTAGAAAGCAAAAGTGACCTGCACAAGTTTCAGGGTAACAGAGAGATTTCTTTTAGAAAGAACAAAGAGAGAATTTAGAGCATTTCAAAAGATAGTTGTAAGGGGGTCCCTCTCATGAAGGGGAGAAGGGGAGAGAGATGGAGACAAAGGTCCATATGGGTATTAAATACTCCATTTGAAATTGGCTGCAACTCTTTCATTGGCCTCTCTGGGCCTCCAGGCAGTATTGCCCTTTTCTATTGGTCATTGGGTACCTAGGTTACTTCATCCCACATTCTTAAGGGCACTTCAGACTTCCTGGTTCCTCCCACCTCCCTTGAAGCCCATTTCTTAGCATCCCCTCTCACTTTTAATAACTTTTCATTCATGGACACTATCCTACATTGAGTGGGGACTCCCACTTGCCCGTGCAGTATTTGGAGTAGAGCCCACTTCTTCCCTCCACAGCACAATCTCAGTGCCACAGTTGCTCTACCTGTCATGGTGATCATGACAAAGTCTTCCTGACCATGCTTTGATGAGTGCCATTGAAATATTTTCTCTTTAACAATAGAAGGCAAACATATAATGCCTGGAGTCTCAATGAATACCTGCTTACACTCACAATCAACATAAAGAGTCTCAAGGCATGTGTTTTAAGAAATAATTTGGAAACATTTCTGAGTTAGCAAATTGTGCTTTCCTGCAGTAAGTTTTTAAGGTCTTAGAACAAAAAGTATTAGAGGACTTCTCTGAGTGGGGTAGGTACTGTTCTGGAATGTATTAGACTTCAAGGGCCTGAGAAAGTTTGCTTATCCTTCTGAGCCTTGGAATTTATGACATTCTTAATCAGGAAGAAGGATCTGTGAGATTTCTTCCAGTTTTAAATGAAGGCAAAATTTATGAGAGGTCGGATGAATTGGCCATCTCTGTCTAGAGACTATTTCATTTCCAGCCTTCATTCAGAGCTGGGATTGATTTATCCCTTTGGTTGAGGGCCAGGCACTTGGTCCTGAGCAGAGGTGGATGTGAGATGTTTATTAGTCTGGAGCATGGGCCTGGCAGTGCTCTGCTTCCTGTCCACCACCAAACCACTGCCGGGCTTTACAGACTTGCCCACAAAGCAATGCCAGGCCCAGAGCAAGAGTGAGTGCGAGGCAATTGACAGCCTCTCAGGCAACGCCAGAGAGAATTTCAGTCTCATGCACAGAGAGAATCTTTTAATCTATGTTCCCGTATTTTGTGTATAGATTTTGTTGCCATATCCCACCCCCAACCTTTATGTCTCTCTAAATTTCCCATGAAACGCTCTTGAAATGGGATCACAACCGAGTCTCACTCTTTTCTCTCTTTCCCTTCCCCTCGTGAGTTCTGCTCACCTGTATGTCCATCAGAATCATCTATCCTCATTACTTGAGCTAAGCCAAAAGAAGAACCAGAAATGAATTTCCTAGAAGTTCCCTCTCCTTCAACAAGATGGTGTGGGGATGTTTGGGAGGAGTGTTGGGTTCTGAATTCAGGTCTCATGAAGACTTGCTGTGCGCGTGCCCTCTGAGAAACTTGTCATGGTCCAAGAACCAGCCAAGACAAGCTGGCATGAAGCAGAGAGGAGCCATTGTTGCTGGGGCCATCCGTGCTCAACCAGGTCCACTGACCATGCCAGCTGGCCACCACTGCAAGAGCAAACCCAGGAACACTCAGCCAAGTCTGGGCCAGATAATTGTCAGAACTCACCACTGAGTTTGGGGGTGGGTTGTTGGTACACAGTGATATTGCTGTGACAGACAGGAAATGTCAGCTGTCTACTGCCTTAAATCCAGCCTGAGCCAGACCAAAGACTAACTTGATCTCCCTTCTTCCCAAGTGTGGATATCTTTTACTGCTGTAGGCTACCATGATTTTCCTAGCAGCCAAATTTCTTTACCAAACATTTTGGTACTAATCATGATTTTGTCTTTTAATTTTTAAATATTTTTCTTCTACATATAAATGTTTTACTATGTTATTTCACCATTCTGCCCGCACCAAAATAATGTCCCATTGTAACATCTCACTAAGTGATATGCCCATGGCCCATTGGCGCGAAGGTGTTGGAACTGTCTATGTAAAATCAGTAATACCAAGTTTGAAACTTGACTCATGCCTTTTGTTTTGCAACAGAGTAAAGCTGTGAAAACAAAAGCCAGTGAAATAACTGAGTGATATCCAGCGGTGGAGGAAGCTGTCCGTGATAAATGGTACACGTACATGGTAAATGTAAACCCCCTATACGCACGCGCACACACACACAATGGTGTCTGAATGTGGGTCGTCTGCCCTCTCTACTGATCACAAGCTTCCTGAGGACAGAGCCCATTTCCTGCTTCCTTCCCAAGACCAGCAAAGCCAGATGATTCTTGGTCACAGACAATCGCCGATTACTTGTTTGATGGCTTCTTTAAAATAGGTAACTGGCTAACCATTCCTGCTAATCGATGGATATTTTTCAGTCCCCACCTGGCCCTCTTCCCCTCATTTCTCCTTGATTACTGCCAAGGAAGAGTTCTCCATCCCAACCCCAGGAAGTCTATTTCATTTCCTACTTACTTTCCCTGCTGAGAAGATTCTTGTCTTGCTGTATCTGACCCAAATTCCCCCCTCTGTAGCTGCAGGCCATTGCTCCGTAGTCTAAATCCTCTGGAAGAAAGAGTAATTCCCTTGATTAATTTATATTGTAATCTCAAAGCTGTTTATACATCACAATTTCGGCTTCCCTTAGAGTCTCTTTTTGCTAGATTAGAGAAAAGAAGAAGATTTCTCTCTCCATTTCCTCTCTGTACCTAAATTTTTGGCTTATAATCCCCTAAGGTCTCCCTAGGTGTTATGCATGTTTAGATATTTTTCATTCTGGGCTGGCGTACGGTAGTCGCTCCATTGACAGAATGTTTATTTCACCCTCTGTGTTAGGCACTGGGTTAAGCATTTTTACACACATTATTTCTTTTGACTCTGAATGAGGCCAGTGCCATTGCTAAGCCTGTCTAATACAGGAAGAAACAACGTTCTAACGTTCACACAGCTGGTGTGAAGTGAGAGCTCTGAGTGTGAGGCCTTAGAGGGTGTTCTATATTCTGTTCAAATATGGCACCCGTCTTCTGGATGCTTCCCCGCTGGTACCTAAACGACGCCTTGTTCTCTTCAGAGATTTTACCTTCACATGTTTGCAGAAATAAGTGCCTTTACATAGTCAAATGATGTGGGTTTGGGTATCAGTGGGAGCACAGGTTGACCACCAAAAGCTGTTCTTTCTTGCCCACAGAGGACTGTGATCTTGGATAGCTATTTTCTAATCTGTGAAACGAGAGAGTAATCACACTTACTGCGATATCTCAGAGGACATAATTATGAAGCACTATACCCCTCAGAACTGGTTTTATTCATTGGAAGCATTTATTTTTGTTACTACTAATTATTATTATTATCATTAATTTTGAGAGTGAGAAATAAGGGTGTAGGAAACTTGATAAATCCAGAAATGTAAAAATAGCTCATGATTATTAAGTGTGGCAGCCTAGTCTGGACTTGGAATTTTGAATTGTACCCTTGACTTTGATCTCTGGCACTCATTAAGCCTGGCTGTTATGGACTGAATCATTGTGTCCTTCCAAAATTCGTGTGTAGAAGCCCTAACCCTGATGTGACTATGTTTGGAGAGGGGGCCTTAAGGATATAATTAAGGACAAATGAAGTCGTAAGATAAGGTCTTAATCTGGTAATCCTAGTGGCTTTATAAGAAGAGAGAGAGTGTGAACTCCAGGTTTACACCCTAAGGACAGGCCCTATGAGGACACAGTGAGAGATGACTACCCACAACCCCAGGAGGGCGTCCTCACCAACCAGACACTGGCCCTGATGAACACCTTGCTCTGGGACTTTCTGCCTCTAAAACTGTGAGAGAAGGAATTTCTGCTGTTTAAACCACATAGTTTATGGTGTTTTTATGGAAACTGAGACCCTGTCAGTCACTGATCGCTTTGTGATCAATTCATAACATCACACCCGAATATTCTCTTGTTCCTTCTTGTCAGTGAAATGGTAAACTCCATTTGCAGACAACTTTTCTCTGATTCCCAGGATTTCCTTTCTTTCTGGGATGGTGAAATGGTCCTAAGTGAACCACCACCTCTCTCCTGGGGTTAGGAAGGACCCTCTCTCTTGGGGTTAGTCTTTGCTTAGAAGTGTAGCCTGCTGACCCTTCCTTGGGAAAAGGAAGTTATATTAGCAACTCACCTGCCAGCCATGAGAAGCAGTATATTTTTCTGGTTTGTTTATTTACTTTAAACACTGAGTTTCTTTAAAACATTTCAAAAACATGTCTCTTCTTTAAGCAAACAATGAAGCTACTTGCCTATTTCTCAGGCAGGATGATACAAATGAATGAACATTGTATTAGCTGGGAGTCTTCAGCCCTGGTGCCTAAGCCTTTGGAGCCTCTTTACTTTTCTGTAGAATGAGTTTGTTGGACTAGATAAGAGTCTGGGACTGACATAGTGGTGGCATCCAGACAGGTGAAACAGATTATTGGTATCATGGATGGTTACAGGCCCCAGAGCTTACAGGGGGGAGTGCTCACCTCCCAGTTGGTGCCGTGTGGAGTGCACACATTCAGGGTTGTCCGATTTGGAATTTCCCCCCCAAAAGTTAGAGATCACATTTCTTTGTGATATTCCACTTTTTAAAAAAAATATGGAAGCTAAATTATATTTTATGACAAGAGCAAGATGAAGTGAGATAAACCAAATAAGAGACCTGGAATCCAGTGGAAGTGCCAGGGGACTGGGTTAAAGTAGGTCGTACCCACGACGTTGACAGGCAAGTCTGATTCAGGAGGTCTGGGGTAGGCCAGAAAATTCTGGGTTGCTAATGAGCTCCTGAGTGACGCCATGCGGGTGCTCTGAGCAGCAAGGCGGCTGGAGGGTCTCGGGAAGAACTTCTGTGCCCTCTAACAGTTGGTGATGATGTCATAGGCTAAAGGAGGGGGGTCTCGTGATTTTGGCAGGTCGTGATGTAGCCAAGAAGGGGACATGTGCACTGGGGGCAGGCTGGGGTTCTCATCAGGAAGTCTACACAGGGGTCTTCAAAACCTCAGCTCCTTTGTCTTGCAGAAAATCCACATTTCTGGGAAATATCTCAAGGCCAGGAAGTCAATTAAGAGAGAGGATGATATGGCGGGTCAATTGTTCAATGGGGGTCTGGTTACAATATGACACATTCTTTTTGGTTTTCAGAGGAGTTGGAAACCTTAATTTTCTTTTTCCATATCCATCCTCCTCCTCCCCTACTCTGCCGAGGGTCCCACTTCAAATTCCCTTGGGGTCTGCTTTTCCAAGCTAACCTGGATGGCCTTTCTCTGCCCTGTGTGCACAACCACGTTATGAGGATAGAAAGTTTCATTGGGACAGGGAAGTTACATTAGCAAGTAGATCAAACTTTTCTTGCCCAAGATGTACGGCTTGTTTATTTTTTATAATAATAATTGACAGGGTAAATTATTTTTAATTTTCCTAAATCTATGTAATTAATATGTCCACTTTAGAAATCAGTTATCCTTGATAATTACCATTGGTGCTATGGCTTGTAAACTGAACACCAGTCTTACTAACGAACTGAATGAGACATAATTTCTTGTTGTTCAAAGAGATGATCAACTCTAATCAGCAGTAAATTCAATCAAAACTTACTGACATCAATTGAAATCATATTAGAGTTTGTAAAAATAGGATAATTATGCTCATCTTGTAAGTTGCAGGTATTGTAACCACCCTAACATACGGGGCCTATTTGAATAAACATTTATGTTTGCTGGGTCTAGGCAAGCAGATGCAGAAATATGTAATCTGCATAAATAAATCAGGAGTCTTTTTTGTTTTTTTCTCTTTATGCCTCTGTGGTGGTTGTGTGGAATTCAATTAATTCTTTTTTTTTTTTTTCTTTCCAAATTAGCTCAGGGTACTAGGCTAGGCAGGTGTTAGTGTGCAGGACAGCCCATGGTGCAGATTTGTGGCCTAGCGTTTGGTCTTTTTAAAAATTCCCCTTGATTCTATTTATTTATTTATTTATTTTATTATTAAATCATAGCTGCATACATTAGTGCAATCAAGGGGTACAATGTGCTGGCTTCATATACAATCTGAAATATTTTCATCAAACTGTTTAACATAGCCTTCATGGCATTTTCTTTGTTATTGTATGAAGACATTTGTATTCTGCATTTAGTAAGTTTCACTTGTACCCTTCTAAGATGCACCATAGGTGTGGCCCCACCAATTACCATCCCACCACCCCAAACACCCCCCACCCCACACCGCGCCAGCCCCATTACCCCAAATAATTTGGGTAATTGGGTTTGGGGGGGGGGGGGGTTGTTTGGGTTGTTGGGTGGGTAATTGGTGGGGCCCCACCTATGGTGCATCTTAGAAGGGTACAGGTGAAACTTACTAAATGCAGAATACAAATGTCTTCATACAATAACTAAGAAAATG
>CAUYON010208756.1:0-25275 GCA_963573935.1 Arctocebus calabarensis | reverse complement strand
CAAAAAGTAAAAACAACTACAGTAAAGTAGGGACATTTTATTTATTTATTTATTTATTTATTTTTATTTATTTATTTTGAGACAGAGCCTCAAGCTGTCACCCTGGATAGAGTGCTGTGACATCACAGCTCACAGCAACCTCCAATTCCTGGGCTGAAGCGAGTCTCCTGCCTCTGCCTCCCAAGTAGCTGGGACTACAGGCGCCTGCCACAACACCTGGGCATTTTTTGGTTGCAGCTGTCATTGTTGCTTGGCGGGCCCGGGCTGGATTCGAACCCGCCAGCTCAGGTGTACGTGGTTGGCGCTTTAGCCCATTGAGCCACAGGTGCCGAGCCAAAGTAGGGATATTTTAAAAATATAATTTATGATTGATACCAATTGTATTTTGTTATTTATTAATAAAATAAAAATCATAAATTTCCAAACTGAGTATTATTATATAGCCAAAGTGATATTCAGAAGTTTTAAATGTTTTGACTGAACTAGTATATCAAAAGAAAATAGAGTGATATGAGATTCAAACTCTACAAGTTATAAAATTAAAGTAAAATAAAACTTAAAAACTAAGTAAAGTGTGTCAACATAGGTAGATAAGAGAGAGAGAAATATACACACAAAGGACACTGTCCTGTATGCGGAAAGAAAGGGGGGCAGGGAGAGAGAGAGGAGAAAAAGGAAGTCCTTGTTTTCATAGCATCTTCAGTTTAGCAATTTAAGATGAGAAAAACTGATTTTAGAAAAAGAAACAAGAAAAATCAACCATGTTTCATCCTCAAAATAGTCCAAATTGTGTACATATAATCTAGTAACTATTTGCAATGAGACCTGTCACTGCTTAATACTTCAGAAGAGGGAATTGACACTTATAGGTAAAACTGCAAGACTTTGTTAAAAACCAGAATAACTTTCACGGACTAAGAGACAAAGAGAATATGAGGTAGATTCAGAATTAAGCCTAAACTGTCCAGAAGGATGAATGCGCAATTTTTCAGTTTTCCATTCTGCATTGTAATATATCAGTTTACTTAGTTGAGGAGAAGAAAAAAGAATATATGAATTCCTTTTAGAAACCATTCTCTCAGCTTGGTGCCTGTGGCTCAGCAGGCTAAGGCACCAGCAACGTAACACCTGAGCTGGCGGGTTTGAATCCAACCCAGGCTGGCTAGAGCAACAACAACAGCTGCAACCAAAAAATGCCCAGGCGCTGTGGTGGGTGACTGTAGTCCCAACTACTTGGGAGGCAGAGGCAGGAGACTCGCTTGAGCCCAGGAATTGAAGGTTGCTGTGAGCCGTGATGCCACCGCACTCTATCCAGGGTGAAAGCTTGAGGCTCTGTCTGAAAAAAAAAAGAAAAGAAACCATTCTGTGGGAAGCTGTGAGACGACTCCCCCTGTGTGAGAAACCGCTTTTGCACTGGCTATGGACAAGGTCTGACTTTTTCTAAGATGAAACTGGCAGGAGCCAGAACGGGGAGTAAGAAGTCCAGATACTCAGAACTAGGGATTAACAGCATGGCAGTTTTAAGGTAAACAGCACAGCAATTCCCAAGGAGTAAGAGAATGCCAAAGAGAACCTTAAATGATCTTCTTCCCTGTGAGATTATAAAAGTCTGGAAGAAAGATAAAAGTGTTTTCAAAACTAAGGTCAAAATAATGTGAAGTCTCAGCCTGACTGAGTCCATTATCCTGTGTGTGTATATATGTGTGTGTGTGTTTTCATCCCAGCACCCCCTCCTCAGAACCTCGCAAGTGGACGGCAGGCCCGTCACCATTCTCTCTCTTTGTGTGTGTGTATGTGTATACTCCTATGTGTGCGTGTATGGTCATGTTTACAAAAGCTTAATGGATTCATCTTCCTATCTCTAACACTCTCTTGGTGAATGAGTACCATGGGAATGAACCCCATGATTAAAACTCAGCAAAATGTCCTGTACTCAATATTTTTAAAGCTCTTATTTGCTCTTCTCACTTCCTTCATGTACATACAGTTGAATTAAGTAACATGCTATAATGTTTCCTGTTTAAGTGTGTAATATGTTCTAAAATAGTTAGAAGGTGCTACATACAGTATATGAAAGAATGTTTGCAATTGTTCTTTCTCATTATTTCTGTTCTATAAAAGAGAAAAATGGAGTTCATGGAAATGACGTAGTATTGCTTTACTGGACTCCAGATATTTTGTATGGTCTACATGATCACTTCGAAGCCATCTAAAGTACTCTGCCAAATTACTGCTACCAAGAATTTGAACTGATAATTAATCCAAGAGCTAATTTTGTTCTGGAAAATCAAACCGAATAAAAGGTAAGCCTATCTTTGACAATTGTAAACAATAAAATCAAAGAAAATATTAAGAAGTCTAGTGTGCGAGAGCTGAAGTATAAACGTATTTTGGTGCCATGGAACCAAGTCAGGTAAAAGGCTTTACTTTGACCTTGATATTCAGGCAGACCAAGTATTCTGGGAATCAAAACCCAAGTAAAATGGAACCTGGAGTAGAGCTACATACAGAAAAGCAGAAGTCACAGTGTGTGTGTAAAAAGGAATGTAGACTAATGCCACTCACTGGTTCAGGAAAGTACCAAGGAATCTTGCCCTCCTTCAGGTGTGAGGCTGAAAAATAAAATAAATAAATTAGCCTTTAGAAGTCAGGAACCTCAGGCAAATATAGTTACCAAATCCACACCAGTGTAGTATTTTGTGAACAGTAAGTTGAAAAATTCACATATAAATCTACAATTTTGAAAACTGACAGCACCATGGTGTCCATCACGGAAGCAATAGAACCTCCTTTTACAGATCTTTTGCAAGCCAGGACACATGGGACTCTCAGGAAAACCACCCTGACAATGAGCTCACAGTCGATGTTTACAATATGAGGAGACCTACACTGAGGAAAAGGTAACAGATGGAGGAAATGGGAGAGTTTGCTCTCCAAGTAAAATAATCCATCGGCATTCTAATCAAAATCTCACCAGGAATTTTAGCATAGCTCGCCAAGCTGATACTATAATCCTAATGGAATTGTAAAAGTCAAAAATAGCTGTGGAACTTTGAAAAAGAAGAGGTTTATTATTGATCTAAGAGTTAAAACCGGGTAGATGGAGTGAAGTTCATACTGGTATTTCTCCAGGCTCATATTATGTATGACATATAATGAAAGTAGCACTACACACAAATGAGCTAAAGACCACATGAGACAACAAAGTGACTATAAGCAACAAGTTAGGGGATACTTTTAAATAACTGAAAAAGTTATATTGGAATGTTTCTATCACAGAGAAATGTTAAAAGCCTGAGGGAATAAATGCCCTATTACTCTGATTTGATTAACTCACATTGTACGTCCATATTGAAACATCGCATGTGCCCTATAAAGGTACACAACTATTATCCACCCATAATAATCAAAAATTTTTAAATTAAAAAAAGAGTATATTAGTCAGGGTTCTCCTGGGGTGGGGGCATCAGTAGGATATACTACAGGTGTATATATATATATACACATAAATACACATATTTGTATATATGTATGTATATTTATAAAATGTACTTATATAGGTGAAAAACCTATATGTCTTTGTCTCAGCTGGTCTGAGAGTGAGCCAGTAAAAAAATCTTATTAAACACATTCTATTAGAGACTGGGTCAGAATTCCATCAAGCCAAAATAACCCAAACAGTGTTAGAGGTAAAATTCCCATAATCTAGGGTTGACTGGAGGCTAGGGCCTGCATGTAGGTCACTGGTATGTCTTAGAAATCTTTTATAATGTGTTCTTTTAAGATTTTAATTTACTGCCTCCAGATGGCTTGAGGCTTCAAAGAGCGGGCATTCATTCCGCCTTTCTCCCCCACTGTAATCTGTGACCTTATCAATACATGGGTAGATGACTAATGTCATGTTTCTCCTTACAAGTTATGTTAGGTAAAGTAAAAAACATACAATAATGTAGATTAGTTAATCAGTAGGCTTCTAGACACTAATAAAAAATAATCAAGCTTTACAACGTATCTGTATGATTATAGACTAAAAATATCTATGTGCAGAATAGGCTATGGAAGCTGGGGAAAAATAAAATTACTTCACTACTTACCGTAAAGAGTTTATAGACTCCTTTACTGCACACAATTTCAAAAAGCAAGTCTATCCTCTGCAACACTGACCATAACTGAACATCACACAGCATGCATATATGTATAAATGTGTGCAGATACGCACGTATACACATGTATATACATGTATACATACGTGTTGGACAGAGAGAAGGAGGAGTGGTATTTATTTTAAAAATTGATTCTCTCAGTTATGGAGGCTGGCATATCCAAAGTTTATAGACTAGGCCAGCAGGAGGGAGACCCAAGTTAGACTTCTTGTTCCAGCTCTAAGGCAAAGGCAGAAGCTGACAGAATTTTCTCTTCATTGGTGAGGTCAGTTTTTTTCCCCTAAGATCTTCAACTGCTTCAATGAGGCCTACCTACCTACCTTGTCAAGGGCAATCTGCTTTACTCAAAATGTTCACTGATGTAAGTGTTCAACTCATCTCAAAAATACCTTCACATAAATATCTAAAATAATGTTTGATCAAATATCTGGATACTATGGTCTAGACGGGCTGGCACATAAGACAAGTGAACCCCTGGTCAACTTGGCTTCCATATACACCTACTGCAACTGTAACTTAATTTGCAAAGAAAGATCACAAGGACGAACCCCCACCTACCATGAAACAACTCTCCTATGTGAAAACTGAAAATGCACTCTTTCCGCAAGATGATGCAAAGTCCCTTAGCAATGCTCACTCTTCTCCTTGACAGCCCATAATTTAAATATAATGACATGATAATTATTAATTAATTATTAATCATTATGTTTAATGATATGATAATTTCATATTATAGTAATTTAGTAATATTTAAATACTGTGAAATGGAGTCAACACATGCTATGGGGATAAGTGAGGAAAATATCTGATACATGGATATCTGATACACACAGATGCACATATATTAATAAAAAATAAAGATGAAATATCTGTGACCATTTTGTAATTCGTCATGTGGTCACAGCTGATATTATAACTGCCTTATTCCACTACTCATTTCCTATTCCTTTTGCTCCTAGAAAGTACCTGAATTGATTGAGGATTTTTACCTGACTGAGTGAATAAAACCTTTAATCTTAATTTCTGAAGGGTTTGGCCTGTTAATAATCCTATCTCAATTAAGTTGTTTTACCTTTCATTTGACTTTAATCGTAGAACATAGTTACAGTGAGAGATGCTCTAAGGGATCTTGTGTGTTTCAAATACGCTCTTCCTTACCTCCATTGTGACGTAGCAGTCCAATTTCTTCTTACTAGTCAGCATCAATGAAGTCAGTCAACCAGAAACTCCCTTCTTTGTCTGTTAGTCCAGACAAGGAGCCCAGTGTGATCAGGGGTGAGGATGGGCTTTTAACAGCCAGTTCTATGGAATCATTGTGCTTTTTGGTAGAAGTATTTCTCCCATGGGAACAAAGACCTCTATCCTAGCAGAACAACATGTTGCTGAGACAGGGAAGTTAAGTTTGCAAGTCGATCATTGTCAGGGCCAATACTTCTTCTTGATTACTGGACCTGTAAGTTCTAACTACAGTTGCTATAGTAAAATCAACAACATATATTGCATGCTGCTTAAAAGCATGTATAGCCTCCAGGCAAACATTAGCCCAGGCCAGCAAGGTATTACTACCTGGTGGTATAATTAAGTCTTCAAAAGACCTTTCCACCATTTCATGAAGCCAGCTGCTTTAGTAAGGAAGAAAACATAGTGAAAACCAGTGACTTCCAAGAGCATAGACCTGTTAATAACCCTATCTCAATTCAGTTGCCATATTTCATTATTTAAGTTGCCATGAAATATTGCCATATTTCATTCTCTGTGAAGCAAGTTCCTTCATCAGAAGCAATGCTGAGTGGAATACAGTGAAAATGGATTAAGCCTTCTTTAAGTCCACAGATAATAGATTTGACAGAAGCAATGTAGCCGGAAAGACTAATACGTATGCAGAGTAAGCATCTACTCCAGTAAGGAAAACTCTGGCCCTTCCATGATGGAAGCTGCCCACGGTGCTCATGGAATCCACCTGCACTAGACAGCTGGCTGATCACCCCACACAGTGATAAGTGTTGGTTTCTGCTGCTGGCAGACTGGACATTCATCAGTACGTGTAGCCAGGTCAGCTTTAGTGAGTGGAACCATGTTGCTTCCCTCTGATTTCCTTATCTTGCAACATAAGATGTACCATAATATGTAAGTGTTGTTATCTTTATATGACAGTACTTAAGTTATGAGATGCAAGAAGAGTAAGCATCACCCAAAGGACTTTGCACTCATTTCTGAGGAAAGGGTTAGTATGTTTTTAGTTGTTCCACCTTGTTATTGCTTTTATTTGAAGATTAAATGTGTTTAAGGAGAGATGGATGCCAAGACGCACAAAATGAACCCTTGCAAGGATCGTCTGGAAATGTTTCCTCTCAAATTTAGAATCCTGCTCCCAGCTGCCTGCTTGTCGTCTTTTCTTGATGGGCTCAAAACCCCCCACACTCTGCATGACACAACTAAACTCATGATTCTGTACCCCCAAACTTGTCCCTTTTTAATTACTGTGCACCTGAGTAAAAGGCAGCTCCGTGTATCCAGCTATGTATGCTGGAGACGAAGGTGTCACTCTAAGTGAAAAAGATGAGAGGGAAATGTTAATTATTAAAACCTTGTTATTAATCTCCTTCTAACCCACTTTCTTCAACAAGTTTGTACTACTTCACTTGAGTCTCATAAAGTTAATTAAATTAAGGGACTTAAGGATTTCTGGCAATTTTTACTATTTTGTAAACTCATAAATCTAAGCTTATTCCTAAACCATGCACGAAGAACATTTTCTGTTTTCTAAAATAAAGTATTTAAACATTGTACTCAAAACACAGATCTATACTCCATAATTTTAGTACATTAATATAACTGTGCACATGAAAGTTTTATACTCGCAAGTTTTATTTTAAAATTTGGTTTAATTATCAAAAATCATGTAATTTTAAATCTACATTAAAAGTATCATCAAATAGCTTTTAGAGACACATCTTGCCTTTGAGGAGAGAGATAATAGGCCCTCAAGCATCCTGCTAGTTGCTCTCTTTGGCCATTTGTTTTTATTTTTGTCTATTCTCTTTAAAAATATTATTATGTTCTCATGCCTATCATGATGAAATTATCAGGAAAATTTGGGACAGGTAGGAATTTTCTGTGCATATAATTCTTAGAGCTTTCTGTTTTCATTTCATTTTTTTTTTTTTTTTTTTTTTTGTAGAGACAGAGTCTCACTTTATCACCCTCAGTAGAGTGCAGTGGCATCACACAGCTCACAGCAACCTCCAACTCCTGGGTTTAAGGCGATTCTCTTGCCTCAGCTTTCTGAGTAGCTGGGACTGCCGGTGCCCGCCACAATGCCCGGGTGTTTTTTTTGCTGCGATTTGACTGAGCGGGGTTTGAACTCACCACTTCTGGTATATGGGGCCAGCGCCCTACTCACTGAGCCACAGGCGCCACCCTCTTAGAGCCTTTGATTCAAAACTTACACTTTGTTCTTTGAAATGGTGTAAATGTGACCTGCTATAAAGCAACAGAAACTAATAGAAACCGCATGGTTAGGAGGGACAGGCCTGTTTGAAAAGACCATTTTAGACTTTCCATGGATTTAAGAACCACACATGAAGCAATAACAGGTCCTGATAGAGCTGCTAGTCCTTCGTTGAGATTTCACAACACACATAATTCATTTATAATCAATTCCTCTGACCTTGTGTTTTGGGTGTTATTTACATGATTCCCACACTACGTATTTGCCCCTACTTTTTTGACAAGATCTGCTCATCTCTATCTTCTCAATGTGCATAGAAAACACTCTGACCAAAAAAAAAAAAAAAATGTGTATATTATATTTTACAAATGAGCGTCATAATTAGTAAATACACAGAAGGATGTGATTGGGGGCATTAATTATATGCATACACTCTGTGAATTGTTTGTTTTATATTTCTTTTCAAACATACATGTAAACTTTAAGTCTTATTAATACCCCACAATTAGAAAACAGACACGTTGAGATACATAGCTACTATTTCAGATATTTCAGACATGGTGTTTTATACGCAACAATTGCCAAAAAAAACAAGAGCTTATGTTTGAATGCCTTTAATTATCTTCATATAATCATATTATGTGCTCAAAATTAGACAGCTGCTATTAAATTTATATGCGGTATATGTTTATTATTGAAAAGAAAAATGAGTTTGCACATATTTTACCCCTTACTTACAAAATAATTACCAGAGAAAACTTTACCCTACTTTGAATTCGCTTTTCGCTTTTATATGTAATTTTGCCTGATTAAATAGTTAGTCTGGCATACTCAGACTTTATGCAGGGTAGCTATGGCTCAGTCAAGGGTGGGTATTTTGGAAGAGTTTAACGAGGGAACGTTTCAGAAAGACCTAAGGGAACCAAGAAAGCACGATGCTTACCTCAGGCCCAATAATCATGGGTGGCTAGTTGGGGGAAGGGCACCTGCTGCTTTGTCAGGTGGCAGGACTGAAGGAAGAGGCAGGTGGTCGCAGGCCGCAGAACGCGGGCTCTGGCTTCCTACGCAGGGCGGGGGTTGAGGAGTGAGGCTCTGACTTCACTCTCCTCCTGACTTTTGGGAAAAGATCTCCTGCTGGTTCATCTCCCAAGCTAGGTCCAAGCCAGCTGGTGTATGCCTGGGCACAAGGTAAGGTGGAGAGGAATGGAGAGAGACTTTGGGGAAGTGTGCTAAACAGGAAATATTCCGAACAGCTTACTCCATCTCTGACAATGTCTTCATGTAATAATAATAAAGCACTTTGTTGCTTCGCTTTTATTCCAAATTTAGTCCGAAAATACGGACTCCCTTTGAAATATAAAAAATAAATAGTAACTTAAATATATGTAAAAATGAATGTCTCATTATTTTCAACTACGTTTTTAAGCTTGGATTCTATGATCTATAGTTGATGACTGAGTTCCAGGATGCAAGCCAGGTATTCCTGAAATGATAACTGATAAAGTTTGTAAACTAACCAAGATGACAATGGGTTAAAAACAGTTAGAACTAGCATTCTAGTTTAATTTCTTCACAGCTACTCAGCTGTGGAAAAATTCACATACTAAGTCCCACAAAGTGCACAGTTCTTACATACACTGCTTGTTCATTTAGCTGTGGAAGATGTCAACTCTCCCCTGTATCTTTGTAGATAACCTCAATTTTTATTTAGTTTATAAAAACTGACACCAAGAATTTTATTTTCATTTCCCAGCATCAGACATCATTGTGAAATTTTATCTTTATTAGAAAAAAAATTATTTTTTTTGAGAAAGAGCCTCAAGCTGTCACCCTGGAGAGAGTGCTGTGGCATCACAGCTCAAAGCAACCTCCAATTCTTGGGCTCAAGCCAGTCTCCAGCCTCTGCCTCCCAAGTAGCTGGGACTACAGGCGCCCACCACAATGCCTGGCCATTTTTTGATTGCAGCTGTCATTGTTGTTTGGCAGGCCCAGGCTGTATTCGAACCTGCCAGCTCAGGTGTATGTGGCTGGTGCCTTAGCCCATTGAGCCACAGTCGCCGAGCCTTTATTTAGAAAATTTAAATATAATGTCAATATATTGATTCAGTATTTCAGTAGTAGATTACTGTTGACAACTTGCTAGCAGGTTCTTTATGTAAAAAAATAATTTTATTTAACAGAAAACAAGTGTTCCTAACAGTTTGAAACCGTTTAGACAACTTTTGTACAAAAATTATTTGGAAGTTGGGCATATTATGGTGATAATGAACCCAACCCTGCATCACATGCAGAGAAATGGAGTTGACATTTTGATTCTGTAGCACAGCAGTTTTCTTACAAGTACTTTAGAACATTAACTGAGGGAAACCAAGTAATTAATAACACGCGAGCAGCAACATCCCTACATAACCAAGCATAAACTACGAGGCAGTAGCAGTGACTTGCTCTACAAAGGTGCTGAAGTTAATTTTCTAATATTGCCATGTGATGGAGAAACTCCAGGATGGGAGAAAAAGGACAGAAAAGCAGGAAGAATCAAAGAGTGTGCTTAGCATGACAAAAGGGAGCAGCTCCTCAGACTTCAGAGGCTGATGATGTAGCCTTGAGGGGCAAATTATCAGCGGCACACTCTGCCGGCAGCCACAGAGTGAGTCATTATCTACACACATGGTCACTTGGGACAGAATTGTTAGGCATGCAGAGATTGAGACGTCTCTGTTTGCAAAAGAATTCAGCCAATAATATCATTTACGTAGACCAAGAATAGATAGATTGATAAATAGGGGTATTGTTGAAATCTCAATCACCTAATTAAGAATGGTAAAAATACTATATTAAGCCAGAAAAAGGCATTAGTTACTCTAAACATTTCACTTTATCTAGAGCAAAAACACATTTTCCCCCCAAAATATAGAATGCTTTTTCATACAAACATCTTCTGAGAAACTAAAGGTGTCGCCTATACGTTGTTATTCAAAAGGAAAATAAAACCATACTTTCCATATGTAGTGACTAACAGCATAATAAAAAAATTAAACCCTATAAAAATTTTCATAAATAACCTATTTTCCCCTAATATAAGCAGTCCTCAGACTGAGGGCAATACCAGCTTACGCTTTCTAGCATGAGACTTCTCTCTTAAATACCTACTCTTGTAGTTCATTTTTATTTTTCAGAAAAGCCTTAGGATAATGGTCATGGTTTGCCAATCTTTAAATCCACATTCTTTTATATTTCCAGTCTACTGTATAGAATATAAATGCCTTTTATACTCTTAAAGTAGGTGCTTACAGTTTTTGTAGGTGATCATGTTTTGTTTTGCCAATTGAGAGCTGTTACGACATTGGGATATCATCAGTTTCATTTTCATGTTGACACTTGAGAAACTGTCAAATTGAGCCTTATGTTGTTTTGTAGTTTGCTTTAATTACTCAGATTTTTGTTAATGATTACTTCCTCTCACTTAAAGTTTAGCACACGCTGAACATTAGCATAGATAAAAAGGTTCAATAGTAAGAAAGTGAAAGTCTTTAATAACAGAATAAGAATTTGGTATGGATATTCTCAAAAAGAAAGATTAGCACATGGCTATTATTCAATTAATACTATTAAAAACATATATATATGTTATGTAGTATATATAATACACACACACACACATACACTTATGTTGGATTTAAATTCCAGAAGAAATAAGTAAAAAGATTAAAACTCTACTCAAAGGAAGGGAGAGGAGAAATAGAACAAGTGGCAATCATTACTTATTATGAGCGCATACTGAGTTATCAAACAACGTATTTATACTATTATTATATAAAATATTAGATTCAAAGAAATCTTAGTCATATTAGATAACAATAGAGATACAAGGACATGTTTATAACTCAAAATATGCCTTCTCATACACATTATAACACCTGAATTTTAACAATAACAGAAAGGAAGCCATGTGGAGGAGGGCGGACCTCTGAGAGCACAGAAAGGAAAATGATTTCATCTTACAAGACAGACCTAACATATGACATATGCTATTGATCCTTAAAGATCATTTAGTCAAATTTCCTTGTTTTACTAACAGAGAAATTGGGAATTAAGGGAAGTCAGCTAATGGAGGATGGTCATATATTAGTTAACAGTAAATTAGAGCTGGGCAAAGCTCTCTTGTTTCCTGGTCAGGAATCTGTCACTTTCCAGTAGGGTAAAATCAGATGTCGTCCTTCATCAAAGAGCTGCAAAACAGTATTGTTCCAAAGAGTGATATGAAAGTAAGGACATCACACACTGCCTTCCCACAGACCCATAATTATACACAGTTACCACACAGTTACACACATAAGGAGAAGCCAAATGATTTGGTCTATTCTCAAAGTCTTCATGAATGTACATTTTGTTTAAAAAGGATGTGACATTTCATATACTTTGAAAGCTTGTGAAAAGTATACCACATACACATATATGCACACAATGGGTTGTTCGATGGACCAAACTTGAAATAAGTACTTTTATGTTTGCAATGTTCCTCTTCTCAATATTTTCCAAGTCTAATTTTTTTTTTCCTGAAAGTTTGAAGCATTTAATTAGTTCTGACATTCAACTGACTAAAACTGAATCATGGTATCCTTTGAAAAATATTCTGGTACTTCTGATAAAAATGATTAGAAAAGGCAGGCAGAGGGTTTGATGCTGGCATGTAAACATAAAAGAGCAAAAAATAAGTGTTCTGTATAAGTACTTTTAATATATACATGTATATGTATTACATCCTCAAAGTTGTATCTGTCGTGTTTAATTAGTATATTTCTTTCCATGTAAAACCTCTTACTAAAAATTTATCAATGCATTGCTGAAAATTTTCATTAGCCGCATAATTGATATACTTAGGAATATAATTGAAAGTATTCAGTTATATTAAAAAGGATTTTTCTTTAGGGTTATTTGAGATTTTAAAATCTCACAAATTTACCACAAGAACATGGTCAAATTAATTAGGTTAGTTAATGTAAGTAATTTTAAAAACTTATAAATTTAATCTAGAAATTAGTACAATTACATTATTTCTGCTTGATTACTTTGAGTATGACAAAAGTGATCTTGCCTTTTAACTATTTCCGAGGGGTTGTTTGCTCCATATTGTTAGAATGCCTGTCCACTGCTTTGGAAATCTGTTTAAACATTGAGTGGAATATTAAATGAGACCAGCTTGTTAATCTTGTTCCAGTGATGTTATGAATACAGAAAATGCTACCTTTTAATTAAAAATAAGACTCACAGGACCTGTAAAGTAAATGTGATTTTAAGCCAATCAAATCTGTTTCAAGAAAAGAATCCCTTCTAGCTATGTTTGTGATTCAGTTTTCAGCCATGAATATCTTTTGTTAAAACAAATGTTTGTCATATTGTTTAAATGTTTTCAGAAAATCTTATGTGCCAAACCTGATCTAAAATTGGAAGCTTAACACTCTCCATATTTTCAAGATGAAAGTCATCTAGTTACTTAATGAGTGTGATATCTTGTTTACCGAATGACATGATAAAATCTGATTTGTTTATTAGAAGCCATTACTAATTTACCAGAATCTTTGAAAAAAAAATAACTGACAGACCTCTCCAAGAATAGGTATAGTTTCATATCCTATCTAGAGATCAGAATGTCTTTTTTTTTACTGATAAAATAAAGTTGTGCATCTGCTTAATGTTTAAACATAAAAAATTTAGCATTTAACACTTTTTCTACTATGTATAATTATTTATAATTTCTATTTCTCTCATGATAAAATTATTTTTAAATTTTAATTATTGTCAGAAAGTTAAATTAGGAAATAAGATACACATGCCCATTTAACGTTAGAGACAGAGGCTTTCAATTTCATTATTGCGATTTTAGGCCTAGATAGCTATTTCTTCAATTGTAAAATATGTATGATCTATGCTCTAGGTTGTGTTTAACATGTAACAAACCCAAAGAGAAAACATTTTATTGCAACTTGGTGCTCATAGGAATAAGAATAGCTCAAATTATAGATAGATTTTAAAAATATAGTAGCAGCTGCAGGACATTTAAAAGGAGAAATGGCACAAAAATGATTCTGAGTCCTCTACTGTTATAAAATAAGTGTTCTTTAAAACCATTGAAAAGCATGAAACAGAAGGAAATCTCAATGTTTGTGAGAAGAAGGTATCTTATTTTTTTTGAGCTTTCCTTTGAGTCTCTCTAACTTTACCCTGTATGTTTCCTATGCCAGCTGTTTCCTTGTGTTTTTGCTAGTACTCAATTGAGAAACAGCTACATAAAAAAAAATACTTTGATCATGTCTATTACCTTCACTTTAAATGTGTAGCTTAAAAATATTTGTCATTTATTTCTTGTTTATGTTGTAGAGGAAATATAAAAAGTTATGACAGTATTTTTATCCTTTCTTAAGACTTGGGAATTAAATTCTCTTTTTCTATATAGTGGCACAAAATCTAATTGACAATCATAGCATACCTATTCTTTATTAATTATAATGAAATCATGTATTCAATATGCTTAGATTTATTTACTCCTCATTTTTAATTAAAAATATTTCAATTTATTCGTCTAGATGTTAACTACCTGAAAAATTTTCCAGTAATCTTCAACAGAAATGGAGTACATCAGCTCTTTACTTACGGTTATTATTATTGCTGCTTCATACCAAAAGTATGCAACTTCTAACTACCTAAAGTATGTAACTTCCACCCATAGTATGTAACTTCTAGCCTAAAGTAACCAACATGTATTTTAATTTCTGATAGACATGAAATCCTGCTTCTTTTTCTGCATGCTAAAAAAGATAAGTATACTTTGTACTTTCAAAAGTTAATTCTGAGCTCTTTGCAGTTAGCCGATGTTCTGACCTTTAGAGCTTTCTTCATGAATTCTGGGCAGTAGCCCATGCTCTGCCTAATTTGACAGATATTGGGCAAGTTGTTCTCTCTGGCACTCTGCTCAGTGTATTTAAGACCTGGCAGTGACATCTTCCAGCTTAAGAAAAAACAGCATGAACAACTGTGCTCAAAATTCAACACAGTGACATCCAAGAAAAGTTTACTTTTGGGGAAAATAACAAAAGTTACCACTGGTAAGCCTTTAAGGTTATCTCTAAATCATATATATTTTTAACACAGAGAAATCTATTTATTTGGTGTTTAGCAGAAAAAAAAACAATAGTTCAAAATGTTTTGAGATCTCTGCATACCTTCAGGATTTAATTTCTTTTTACAAATTTCAAACATTCATAGCTTTGTATTCTTTTGTGATTTTTTTATTCTAAAGTTTTAATATAAGAAAACACCTTTATACTGAAATAGTAATACATTTTTATCTTTATATAAAGGATTCAAACAAGAATAAAATCTATATGACTCTCTTTCTAGCAGGAGTCAAAAATAAATTTTGTATTCAATTAGAGAAATTTCACTCTACTGACATGAAGATGACTTAAAGTTAATTTTCTTGAATAAAGTATTAAAAAGATAATAACTAAAAACGTTTATAATTAATTAAATGCATTTTCTACTTTTTTTTTATAATGCTGAAGAGTAAGAATGAGAGTCACTAAAATATTGGATTTGCTTTCATTGGGTAGTATTGATGTAAGAAAAGATAGTTTTTGCAGTAATACACGCCAAACCTAATTATACAGTCTATTCAGAAGTCAAAATACATCTGGCATCATTGTGCCTGATTGCAGGATGCTACCCTCTGAGGCAACCGGCAGAGATGTGTTTTAAAGTGCCTGAATGAGAGATTGTTGGAGATGGAAGTTGGAGCAAGCATCTGTTATAGAAAAACAACACTATTCTTCTGTCTCCAACAATCTGCATTTAAAGAATAGAATTCATATAACTTTATCCTTTATTAAGAAGCTAGAAAACAAACTCCCCTCTTCTAGTTTGAGCAACAGAGAATTTATGTCCAGAGGACAACTTAGTTGGACATCCATGCATAGAGATTAAGTATATTTAAATTTACTAAAAGTATTTCTGCATGACCATTGTGTTAACAGAGTCGGCACAAAGCACAGTGACCAAAGACTGGAAGATTAATCTGAAGCGTTTTCTTGAGATTCATTGTCATCTTGTTAAGAATTTTTATGTTTTTTCAATGGGCTAAGGTGCCAGCCACATACCCCTGAGCTGGCGTGTTCGAATCTAGTCCAGGCCCACCAAACAACAATGACTGCAACCAAAAAATGGCCGGGCATTTTGGGGTGCGCCTGTAGTCCCAGCTACTTGGGAGGCAGAGGCAGGGACTCACTTGAGCCCAGGAATTGGAGGTTGCTGTGAGCTGTGATGCAACAGCACTCTATCCAGGGTGACAGCTTGATGCTCTGTCTCAAAAAAAAAAAAAAGTTTTTATGTTTTGAAGGAATCTTTATGGTATGTGAAATACTAGATTAAGATTATAGAGTTTACTATACTCTTTTTAAACATTTTCATGGATCACTTGCTTACTGATTGGTATGATACTCTACATTTTCATATTCCAAGGTTGATGTTCTCTCAAGTGTTTCCCATCTCTCCTGCCATGGTATTGCTCCTTCATTGAGTTGATCGTATCTCTAGACTCCTGTTGGGCAGGGAAATATGAGAGTGGCTCGTTTCATTCCTAAATTGAACCTTTGAAAGGAACAAACAAATAACAATAACAACATCCCCCTTTCCCAGATGTGCTTCATCACACACACTCTCTTTCCTCTATTGAAGATGGAATGAAGCCCAGGTGCCTGCTTCCCTTCTGTAGAGGTGGCAGAATTGAGAATCAATCCTTTGTTATGTTACTGCAGTATAACTTGTAGAATACTGACTGATAAACTTGCAAATTCTTTTTTTCCCCTTTCTTTGTTATTTAAAAAAAAATGACATAAAATACATATCCACAATTCCATGTTTACTTCAACATGGAAATTCTAAAATAAATAAATAAAAAATACATTAAAAGATTCAGGGGTTAGGAGGATAGAGTAAATTTGTGTATTCCAAATTTAAAAATATTTTATTTTCCAAAATGGGAATATTCCGACTTCACTTTCTTTTCATGCTGCTGTATTTCTGATTTACACTCTCTAAAATAAATATAAAGACTGAATATAATGTGAATAAAGTTGCACCAGACAAAACTTATGCACATACAATCTCAGCTCTGATCCTCATTTCTTTTCCTTTATAATTTCTTTTCCTTTAAAATTCTAATTTTTAGAAATTGCTCTTTTCTTAAGTGTAATATGACTTTTTAAAAAATATGATATACCTGCCTCAAAATAAGTTGTTCTTGTGAAGGATAATATGTGCAAAAATCGTTCTCTCAAATACCTGCATTGTTACTTCAATTCTTTGAATACCTTATGGAACATTACCTTGGGAACACCACAGTACTTCAATTGCAAAAGATGATCAAAGATTATTAAACTCATAAGATCATAATTTGAAGTAATTTTTAATCTCTCCCTTCCCAAAGTTAACCTTTCTAAGCTGAGTATAATAAAAATATAAAGAATAATACAACACAAATACAACAAAATAAATGAATAATAAGATCTTTTGTGGCACACTATGTATTTTGTTTGATAGCTTATTGAATCTCAAGGATTTTTTTTCCCCCACAATAAAAAAAGCTTTGTGATTAAAAGAATACATACTGTATGGTAATCTTTAAACTGCTTTAATCTTTGTTTCTAAATGGCTTAATTTCAGAAAAGTATATAAAGTTTAAACTAATTGAATTCATAAGTATGTCAAGTATCGGCCTTAATCCATTGTTAAATATCACACAATAATTTGAGATATGCTACAAATATTCACAAAATATCATCTTTGAAGTTTTATAGATAACAGTCAAACATATTAATAGGATAAAAGATACTACAACAGCTAAAAGCATTAAAAATAAGAAATTAGCATTCAAAAATATGCATAAACCATGCAAATGCTTTGTATGTGGGATCATAGCACATTGAATTCTACTTTAATAAATGTCTAATTGAAAAACTCAAAAAGCTTTGAATTATTAAAAACTACCTATGAATGTAAAATACATTTAACACTACTGGTATTATTAAAAAATTCAAAATGTTAAAACCTTTCGAATCAATATTTTTTACCTAATAATCTGATTTGAAATCATTAACAGTTTGTTTTACTTTAAAAAAAAAAACTGATTTACATATACTTAGGCTATATATTTTTAAACAACATTATAACTAATTATAATTAATTTTGAGAGGAAAAAATGAGAATAAATCATAATGGAGTGCTTTTAAATTATAGGAGGAAAGGCAATTAGAAGAGTATAAGTTTATTTTATATTAGAGAAGAAATGGTGGAGGGGAAGAGAGGAGAAAAAAGAGAGCAAAGAGAAGGGACTGAGAATGAGAAGATGGGGGAGGGATAGAATTGCATGTATCCAAAAGAGAGGAAGAAAGAAGAAAAGAAACAGTAAGAATGTCTGCCCCATGGTCCAGCAGACAATCTGTGGATTTTTAAAATCACAAAATATTTTATATTCCATTTTGTACTTTTTTCTTAAAATTAATTTTCAATTTATCATTCATTAAGAAATACTACGAATGTATAGTCTAAATAATAATTAAGAAATATCTGTAAATATAAATACATTCAGCACAGTTGGCATTGTTACCAATTTATAATAATTAATTAAAATGAGATAATTTTCAGAGTTGTACCTAGTAGAACTTTTGCCTTGTAATATTTCAAGTAGAAAATAAAAGAACAGAAACCTAGGGTTTCTTCTCAGGGCCTACTCACTTTCGTGGCTAAAAAGTGTGTATTTTAAGCAATTAAATTGTCAAACCTATGACTCAAGAGATTTTCAGTGAAATATACTTTTTATGAGTAATTCTCTCAAGGTCATGCTCACTAGTTTATGTCATGAAATATTCAGGTATGAATCGATTCATTCAATGAACGTATAACAATAGTATGGTGAGTCCCAAACTAGGCACAGAGTCCTACCCACAAAGCCCTATGGCGAGGTGTTTCTATCACCTAGAGCAATATGACTAGACCTGACATCAAAATTAGGGACATGATATTTTTGATATAGTTACACTGCCAGAATTTATATTTTATTACATGAGATGGAAATTGAAAACCACATATGGAATTTACTATTCCTGCCAATGGATTAACCTAGCAGCCTCCTTATTTAAGGTCTGTAACTCTCCTAAGGATCATTTCTTTCTAGTTACCTTTAGCAAAATTATCTCTGTTTCCTTCTCTCCCTCCCTTCTTCCCTCTCTCCCCACTTTTCCCACAAATATCACATAAGCAGATACAGAGCATGGATATAGAGGTGCAATGCATTCCCTTAACTCTAAATCATGGTTTTATACCATATGGTAAAAATCCTAACACATAGATTGAACTATGTAAAGTAGAAACTATTTATTTTTTTTCTACTATACAAAAGATAATTTAATAAGTCACCCAGTGCTGGGAAGCTGCAATTCCTTTTATCCACTGAATTCTCATTTAACAACATTAATACGTGGCTCACAAGCTATGTAAACCATTTAGAGGTGTCCAATCTGCAGACCGTGGGCTGCATATGGATTATGTGAGAATTGTTTTGCTTATATGTGGTGTTGAATATGGAAAAATTATGCATGGGCCATTTTCTTACTTATCAGCTTTTATTATTAATATTTGTGTCTTTAATGTGTGGCCCAATGCAATTCTTCTTCTTCCAATGCATGGCAAAGAAGAAAAAAGGTTAGACAACCCATGACAATGCTATTAACATCCTCTTTGTTCTCCAATTCAGTCATCATCACATCTATTCCCCTTCACTAACAATTCTTACAACCATGCTCTAAACCTTGTTGACTTGTACATATTTTGTGTCTAAAAATTGAAATTATTATAATACAATAGCATTATTAATTAGCTCTAGTTTATTGTTTATTAGCTGTGTAACCTTGAACAAGGTAGTTTACTTATCTGTTGGTGGAAATGTGGGTGAACTTGCTGAGGAGTAGAGGCAGAGGAAGCCATCCTCTTGAATCATTTATTTAGATTAGAATTTGTGACTTATTTTAACAATTAAGGAATGTGGATTGTTGAGTCGAGGGATAAAAGGCGGATAGAAGATGTGGATATCTCAGAGAGTATGTGTACAGAGAGACCACAATGCGAATCAGGAGCCCCCAAATTCTGTTGAACAGGACAGCACAAGTCTTGGAGAACATAGCAAGAACTGTCTTATGGAGGTCTGACCCCTTCCCCACAGAGGCCTGTACAAAGGTCTCTTGGGGCTGAATGAGCCTTGCAAGAAGTACTGGAAACAGTATGGGCAGCTGGCTCTCTGGTAAGAGCGATAATTTCTTGGGACTAGATTAGAGAAACAGTTTCTCCTTGGCTCTTGGTGTGGGTATGGTGTCACCCTATAGGCCCAGCAGGGACTTTGAGACTTAATTGGCTCCCATAGGAACTGTGTGCATAGTCAAACTTGCTGTCTGCTCCCACATCCTGCATTTAAGCTTTGTTCTTTGTTTCATTAACTGCATCCCAATTCTTTAGTTTATAAATAATATGGAGTAGAGTACAAGGGGTTAAAGAGCAACTTGGCTGAAGTTAGAGTAGCTAAATTAAAGTGGTATATACCATGAAGTTTGACATATAATTTAGTTTTTTGCTTTCCCCCATTATTATTCATCTCCTGATTTGAAGACAATGTATGTAACAAATACCGAGCTAACCCAGAACATGGGGCCTTCACTCTTCCTCATGTTAGGTGGTGATAGTCACCTGGGCCCACTCTTTTTAAATCCTACTTCCTCTCTCACGCCTTTCTTTCTTTCTTTCATCTCCGCTAAGCATTCGGGATACCCATGGGTTTTGTGGGGCTGGTCCCCTACACTTCTCTAAGCCTGTTTCCTAACCTGTAAACAGTTTCTCGACTATTGACATTTTGGCCCATATAATTCTTTACTGTAAAGGGCTTTCCTGTGCCTTACAGGACCTTTGTAGCATCCCTGGCCTCCAAAAGTAATGTCAGTAACGCTCTCCCCTCCAGTTCTGAAGACTGAAACTATTTCCAGACATCATGAGATGTTCCTGGGGAAATGTGGAGAGTAAAACCATCCTTCACCCATTATCCTATGAAATGTAGATAGTATCTCACAAACTTTGCAGGAATATATCAAATACTAATAAAGCAAATATTATCCATCTAAAATTAACTAGCCATCAGTATTATTTTCTTTGACAATGAAAATACTCGGTATATCATGGTAAGAGTGGGCTCACCATGCTATGAACATATTTGCTGTTATGCAGGATTTCCTGTTCCTCTCAGAAAGCACAGACACTGCAGATTTACCACAATCGTTAAGTGTTCTAGAGCTTTTGGGATAGTAAATTAGTACCAAATGCCATAAAAGATTGAATAATTGTCCAGATTGATGACGCCAGAAAATGCATTATCTTAAACCTCAGCTAGGTCCTCAAAACTACTGGGTAAACCTGCCTTCGTGCCCACATATTTATTTCTGTCACTATATATTTAAACCTTCAGCATTTCCCCCATGTAGTGCATATGCCTGCCTTACTTATATGTTTCCTAAATACAAATAGTCTTACGTTCTACTTTGTACAGAAAACAGAGACAAGTACAGGCATATCTTAGAGATACTGTGTGGTCAGTTCCAGGCAAACACAATAAAGTGAATTACAATACAGCAAGTGAAGCAAATAGTTTAGTTTCCCAGTTCATATAAAAGTTCTGTGTCTACTACACCATAGTCTATTAAGTGTACAATAACATGTCTGTAAAAACAATGTCTATACCTTAATTAAAAGATGCTTTATTGAGAAACAATGCTAACAATCATCTGGACCTTCACCAATTTCTAATGTTTTTTCTGGTTGGAGGTCTTGCCTTGATGTTGATAGCAGCTGCCAGATCAAGGTGCTGATCATGGAACGTTAGCTGGCTGTGACTGTTTCTTAAAATAAGACAACAGATAAACCCAATGAGGTTTATCACATCAATTGTCTCTTCCTTCACAAAAATTATCCTTATATCATGCTGTTTGATAGCATATTACACAACAGTGGAACTTCTTCCAAATTGGACTCATTCCTCTTAAAACTTGCTACTGAATCAAATTTTATGGAATATTCTAAATCATCTGTTGTCATTTCAACAGTGTTTACAGCATCTTCACCAAGATTAGGTCCAATCTCAAAAAGACACTTTCTTTGCTCATCCATAAGAAGCAATTCATCATTCATTCAAATTTTATCATAAAATTATAGTAATTCAGTCACATCTGCAGGCTCTACTTATAATTCTGGTTCTCTCCTTATTTCCAGCACATCCGCAGATCCTTCTTTGACTAAAGTCTTGAACCCTTTGAAGTCAACCATGAAGGCTGAAATCAACTTTTTCCAAATTCCTTCTAGTGTTGACATTTGACATCCTGCGTGAATCATGAATGTTCCTACTGGCATCTAGAACAGTAAATCCCTTCCAGAAAGTTTTCAGTTTACTTTGCCTAGATCCATCAGAGGAATTATTACCTATTTCACCTGTAGCCTTATGAAGTATATTTTCTAAATAAATAAGACTTGAAAATCAAAATTACTCCTTGATTCATGAGTAGCAGGGTGGAAGTTTTATTGGCAGACATGAAAATAATAATCTTATATATTTTCATCAAAGCATTTGGATAATAGGTATATTGTCAATGAGCAGTTACATTTTTAAAGAAATCTTTTTCTTGGGCCAATAAGTGTCAAGAGTGGCCTTACTATGCTATAAACAGATGTGCTGTTATGCAGGATTTCTTTCTCCACTTAGAAAGCACAGGCACTGTAGATTTACCATAATTGTTAAGTGTTCTAGAACTTTTAGGATAGTAAATTAGTACCGAGTTCCACTAAAGGTCACCAGCTACAATGGCCCCTAGCAAGAGGGTCTTTTGAAACTTTGAATCCATGAAGTGACTTCTCTGTAGCTATGAAATTTAGATAGAATCTTCTTCCAATATAAGGATGTTTTTTCCACATCGAAAATCTGTTATTTAGAGTATTCACCTCCATCAATTATATTAGCTATGGCTTCTGGAAAACTGGCTGCAGCTTGTACATCAGTACCTGTGTCATCTTGCATTTTTATGTTATGGAGATGACTTGTATTGTTCTGCAGTCTCTTGTCCTCTCTCAGCCTTCAAGGGCTTAAAAATTATTAAGGTCTTGTTCTGAATTAGGATTTGGTATAAGGGAATGGTGTGTCTGGTTTCATCTTCTATTCAGACCACTCAAACTCTCTCCATATTAGAAATAAGCCTGTTTCAGTCTCAGTGCCTATAGCTCAAGTGGCTAAGGCGCCAGCCACATGTACAGGAGCCGGCTGGTGAAAATCCAGCCTGGGCGTGCCAAACAAAAAATAGCTGGGCATTATGGCAGGCACCTGTAATCCCAGCTACTTAGGAGGCTGAGGCAAGAGAATCGCCTAAGCCCAAGAGTTTGAGGTTACTGTGCCCCCTGTTTTGCTCTGATATCTGCAAAGGCACTCTACCCAGGGAAACAGCATGAGACTCTGTCTCAAAAAAAAAAAAAAAGAAAAGAAAAAAGAAATAAACCTGTTTCAATTCTTATCATTCACAGTATTTGTAGAGTAGCAATTTAATTTCTTGGAAGAATTTTTCCCTTGCATTTATACCTTGGCTGTTAGGCACAGGAGGCCTAGATTTTGGTCCATGTTAGCTTTCAGTATGCCTTCCTCATTAAGCTTAATCGTTTCTAGCTTTTGATTTAGAGTGAGAGATGTGAGACTCTTTGTTTTACTTTAATACTAAGAGGCCCTTGTAGATTTATGCATTGACCTACTATCAATAGTGTTATTTCTCTAGGAATAGAGAGGCCTGAGAGAAGGAGAGAGACAAGAGAATTAATGGTCAGGTAGCCTTCAGAACACACATGACATTTAACCATTAAATTTGCCATCCTATATGAGTTATGTTTCACCACACCCCAAAACAATTCCAATAGCAACATCAAAGATCACTGATCACAGATCACCATGACACATATGACAATAATGAAAAAGTTTGAAATATTCTGAGAATTATTGAAATGTGAGACATAGACAGGAAGTCAGCACATGCTGTTGGTAAAATGTTTCCAATAGGCTTGCTTGACATAAGATTGCCACAAACCTTCCATTTGCGAAGAAATCTGATATCTGCAAAGTGACATAAAGTGAAATACAAAACAAATGAGTAAAGTATGCTTTACCTTTAACTTCTTGTCTCTGACTTAGAATTCAAAATATTATGTGTAGAATTGGAGTAGATTGTATTATTGAGTCTATTCTCTCCTCTGATTTGGGGGCAGGAGAGTAAGTCCACACCCTGCAATGCATACAAGAATTTACCTTGCCTCTCTATAAAGTTCAAGTTACTTGGACTCAGATATATGTCCTTCTTTGGGCAGTGTGGTTTAGGAATTTGTGGAACCAGAGGATTTCTCAACCTTTGCATTGTTTGGCAATGCACACTTGGGCCATTCCCTTCAGCATTATAAGACTTTTCCTAAATACCCAAAAGAAGACAGATGGAACAGACCTTAGCCCAACCAATAGCCTGGAATAAAGCCCAGCCACTTCTGGAAGAGCCCACCATGGCCAGAACCTCAGAGTAAGAAACAGATGTACACTTCCCTCAACAGAAAGCTGCTATGGAGTAGTGTTACCCATGATCAGTAAATTGTTGTGTCATTCTTGTTATCTTTTCTCCTATCTGAATGGAATGTGCCCCCTGTTTTGCCCAAAGATCATTTTCAATGTACTTCCATACTTCGAAGTTTGCCTTCTTGAGATCCTCAGTTCAATATGCCCAACACTGATCTCTGCAAGACCTTTAGGCTTTAAGTCAACTCTTCCTTCCCCTGTTGACTCTTCCCCATCCTCTTGCATAACATTATCCTTTCTCAAATTGTTTAACCCCCAGCAATCTCTCTCTAAAACCAGGACTCTTGTCCTTCCTTGGTTAGACCTGGAATGTCTTTGGGATTCAATTGTTCAGAAAGCTTGGAGAAGGAGTGTTGGCGACCATCAGGCTCTTTAACCTAAAACGGCCCCGGGAGTCCTTCTCCTCCCCGCCGCAGCTCGCGCCGAAAAGCCTGGCCCATATGGTCATTGGCCCTTCCTAAAAAGGTCACAATAAAGCCTATTGGCCGGTTTGAGCCTGGACAGTCACGGCCTAAGATAACGTCACCCTCAACCGAACCTCCCCACCCCATGGGTTTCAAAAATTCCCCATAGTCCCCTTCCGCTTAATGTGCGCCTGTGTGATGAAGACAGCGTTCCGGGTGCAGTGTCTTCATTCCATTAGTTCTAGGTGTTACATGACACCACCCAAAGCCAATAAAATACAGCCACGACATTCAAGCCTCACCACACCGCCGCCCCAGCCAATGCAAGACTCCAACTTACCCCGCCCTCTTTGCCTTCCCACGCCTGCATAACCAGCCCATAGCCGGAACTTCAAACCTGCCTATCAGCAAACAACGCGCTCCCTTATCCCGCCCCTTCCTCCCCCTGCTCACTTGTAAGCTTTAAAAACTGGCTTTCCGCCGCCATTAAACGGACCTTGACAAGAAACCTGCTTGGTC